>ML807011.1:234441-249506 GCA_009831015.1 Picea engelmannii | reverse complement strand
ACAATAATGCAGGGAAGTAAGCAATAGCATATTCAGCATCAGTCACACACATGTGATACACAGAGACAGATATTTTCTGAGGAAACCCATAAAAGGTAAAAAACTCTTTTTCTTTATATGATAAGTAATAGTTACATTCTTTACATTATCATACATATGAGCACCAACTCATAATGAGGCTACAACCTCTGTTTTGCAAGCTACTACTTGCTGAGAGAACCAACTCTCTGTTTTCTCTAGAACCCACTAGAAGGAAGCGCCAACTCCCTGGATTCTCTAGCACCAACTAAAAAGAAGAACCAACTCCATGGTTTCTCTAGCACCAACTAGAAGGAAGAACCAACTCCCTGATTTCTCTAGCACCAACTAGAAGGAAGAGCCAACTCCCTGACTGTTTCCAGCACCAACTGGATGGAAGCACCAACTTCCAATCATATAGGCACCCACCTATATAACAAAGAACAAGAGTTGTCCCTTGCACCACCCTGCTACCCTAGTTTCTTTGGCTGCAACCAGATGGAAGCTACAACTCCCTGTGTTCAAGCACCCAATTGAACCTATGAGGACAACAATACTCCCTAGCACCTCCCAACCACCCTGGTTTATAAATCTTTTCTACTGAAAATTATTACAGGGATATAATGCTCAACAATGGCTTACTAGACTCATCACTGTTCTGCTACATTTCGTTGCTCTGTCTGCCTCACTGCCTTCCTGCACACATGACTTGCACTGTCTGTTCTTCTTCTTTTTATGCTTTGTGCACCATTCCTCTTCAATGCACCTTTTGTCTTATGTGTATTTGAGCTATTGCACTCCACCTCCTTCTTTACACCTCTATCACTCACAACAACAGCAGCTCACACATCTCTTCTATGTACTATGTACTTATAAATTATGTGCACCTTGTGCATGCAATGTGCACAATGCCTCTACATACTCACACCATTCCAATCTCCTCCACATATCGAGTGCTCTGCTTGATCATCACAACTCTTCAGCTTCTCTAGTGGTTCCCACCACGTGTCCAGCATCACAAGGTGTTCTGTTGAGATTCCTCAGCCTCTCTGGCAGTTGAGACTCTTCATCTTCTCTGGCATAGTCAAGCTTATCCTTTCTATTTCAATTACAAACTTCAACGCTCATCCATCTATCAATCCCCTCTATAAATAGTCTTCATTCACTGGAAGAAGCCTGGAGAATCTTCAGCTCCTCTGGCGATCACACAGAAGTCTCTTCGAATCTTCTGGCAGAATCCATCAATGGTTTCTAGTAGTTACACTGTGAGGAGCAAGTTAGCCCTCCGATTATGCTCAAATTCACCTGCACCGTTGGATTAACTCTGAAGGATATTGTCGTTATTTATCCATTTCACACTTTCGCAATTCAGAGATTCTGCGATGAGACATCTTGACTCTCCATGTCACGAGCTTCAAAATAGAGATTAGCTGCATGATAAATCTCCCCTTAATCCTTCAAGAATGTGACTTTGGCTGTGACCACAGGCCTAATCAAAAAGGTATTTCATGATTTCACATTTCGCGTTTTCTCACGTGAGTCTCCTTGAATCCTTATTTCACGAACCTCAAAAAGGAACTTGGTCGCTCTAGCTCCCTCCTCTACGTGACCACAGGCGGTGACCACTGTCTGAGCTAAAAGGAGTTGCGAACTTATGATCTTCAACAACCCTGATCGACGGTCCACAATCTCAATGAATCAACGGTCCAGATCTCATCCTGAATTTGCATCTCACTGTTTCTTAGATGGAGATTCTCGTCACTCCAAGTCGCGATAGGCAATACTCTGAGATGGAGCTCAGATCAATGGTCCTCATTCTTGGTGATCTGACGGTCCTAAACTGTTTGTGATCTCTCATCTCATTGATCCTTAGATGGAGATTCTCGTCACTCCAAGTCATGATAGGCGATACTCTGAGATGGAGCTCAGATCAATGGTCCTCATTCTTGGTAATCTAACGGTCCTGATCTTTTCGTGATCTCGCAACTCGCTGATCCTTAGATGGAGATTCTCGTCACTCCAAGTCGCAATTCGCGAAACTCCGAAATGGAGTCTTTGATAAGCTTTGATATTCTGCCATGCGTCCCCCTTGGATCAACGGTCAAGATTTTAATGAGAATTCACAACTCCATGAGCCTTCATTGTGCCTGATCAACGGTCCATATTTGGCCTCGATCTAACGATTGAGATTATTTCACGATTTCGCATATCGCGAGTTCGAGGGGTGAAAGACTGGAGCATTTCATACCTTTGACTTTCCAGTCAGCAACATGACGATCTTTTTCCATGTGTCCTATGGACCCAATGGTTCAGATCTTGTCATGATTTTGACACTTCATAGGCCTTCTTCATGCTTGATCAACAGTCCACAATCCTTGGTGATCTAACGGTCAAGATATTTTTGTGATCTCGCATATCATGAGTTTGAACCTCTTTCCTTTGGATTTCTTGATCTGCGAAACTCCGAAATGGAGTCTTTGTGGTGCTCTGATCTTTCACCACGCGTCCTCTTGATCCAATGGTCAACGACTGTCCTATCCACCTTGCAGCTCCACCATATCTAATGGTTGTTGGTCCTTCGTAGTTACCCTAGATCCTACGGCCCAGATATTCTCGCAATTTCACATTCTTGATGTGTAGGTTCTTGACACCTTCAAGTCCCAATCTACGAAACTCCGAAATGGAGTCAAACCAACATATTTCAGCATTTCGCATTTCGCCTCTTCAACATTTTGGCACTTCTATGGTGAAGCGTTTCAAAAATTCAACTTCCGGTATCCAAACCTCCGGTAGATGTGCCTGCTTCGCGATTTTAGGGATTCACATTTCACCGCTTTAGCTTTTCGGCACTTCTGTGGTGAAGTTTTTTGACACTTCAGCTCCCAGTATCCGAAAATCTAAAATGGAGTTTACTCTTCCGATCTTTCCATGCCATTATCCCTACACTATTCTTCTTATTCTTTGCCTGCCTTTCTGCTTACCTTCCTTGCCTACCTTTCTACTGATCTTCCTTGCTTGTTAAACATGCCAACAATCCTCTGCACTATCTCTTCTTATCTTATCAAGCTTGCTCTGTAGCTTCTTCCCAAAATACATCTGGTGCCCGTCTGTTACATTCTTCCTGTACTCATGCCATCTTCACTGCTGTACTTGCCATCAATGACAAGCAAATGCTGCCTATTAAACATTTGCCAACAAATGGTTGAAGGACCCATGCTTGTATGTGGAATAATGAGATGAACATCAATGAAGTTGTTGGTGAAACTATGCTAGATGGATGATTCTTGTCATACCATTTCCAGTGGTATGTGGAACGTCACATAACTCCTCACGATTTGAGATTTATGGCCTTACGAAGTTGAAGGACCCCCATATGAAGGCTTGAAGCCCCCAAGGTCAAAGAAGTCAAAGTGACCTAAAAATCATTATTTAAATGATAAATTAAAGTGACAAAGTCAAGGTGGATTATTTAAATAATAAAGAGAAGTTACAAAATCAAGAAAGATTATTTAAATGATAAAGTATTGGAGAACTTTCTATTTATGGAAAGTGGTTAACCCTACAAATAAGAAAATAAGGTTAAGTGACCTAGAAATGGGTTAAGTGACCTAGAGGATGAAAGTATAAATAAGATAGCTATGGACTCTTGAAAACCATCCTTTTTGTGGATAAATGGAGAACTTCTTATGAGAGAATTTTGGTGTGGATCCCTTGAGCATGATTGAAGATCTATTCCGAGAGAGAAGAGATCGGGAGGATCTCATGGACGCATTGAAGTTTCGGCAAGTTTGAGATCATGATGGAAAAATTCTCGGAATCATAGAAAAAACCCTATTTTCTGGTGCGTATACGGGTTGTCTGTGTATAGGGAGCGTATATGCAAGTTGTCAGTGTACAAGGTGTGTACAGTACGTAGGCTGTCAGTGTATAGGGAGCGTACAGTGAAAAACTCATGGAATTTTGTGGTTGAGTTGATGAAAAGATGTTGAAGACTGAAGCAGGTTCCAAATTTGCACTCTATGGGCTCAGATCTATCACTGAGAAATTGGTATGGTTACATTATTGTCTTGATGGATAAGATTTCTTATTGTGTTGTGAATGCCTTGGAAATTCTTGGTATGATTTCTATGATGTGGTTTATGTTGGTTGATGGAGTGATCAACACTCTTATGATTTAGTAATGATATAATGGCTATAGCATGTTGATTTCTTATGCATGATTGAGTAGAATTCATATTCATTGGTTGTGGATCATGAGTAATCTATTGGAGAGATTGGATGTATTGTGACTGGCTAGTGATCAGTTTGGACAATGAAAAACATAAGAGAATGATAAATTGGTTGCAGAGGATCTTAGTTGATCTTGAAGGATAAAACCTAATAGCTCAGAAGGTATATGCAGGATGTAGTATTGTTTGGGAGCATATACATAGGTTGTAGTACTTATTGGGCACATATACACGTGGGATGTACTACTGGTAGGGCGTGTACACACACATGTTGCACTACTGATAGGTCGCATACCTGTTACAGATTGATATTTGTTGAGGATTGTTTCCTCATCTCATTTGATGTTGAGGATGTAAGATGAGTATTGAATTATAGATCTGGTGCTCCTGTAGAGTTGTAATCTATTCAGTTGTTGCTAAAAAACCCCAAGGATTGTAGTCCGTAATAAAAAGAAAATTGTACATACATCTTGTGTTCTTTGTGTTCCTTGTGGTGATGACTTGTTGATCATATATTTCTAATATATGTTGTTGATATATGTTCACATCTAACTGGTTATAAGTGACAACAATGAGTAATGAGTAATAGTTGAATGCTAACTAATGAATTTTGTGTAAGAGGGAAGTTTTGAAAAAGAGCCCCACACTCATTCACCCCCCCTCTAAGTGTGGTAAGTGTGTCCAACAATCGTGATGGGTCTTTGTGGATAATAAGTGAATGTGGTACATATATCTCTGTATTAATGGTGGAGGGTTTTGTTTAGTGTATTACCATTGGTTATCTTCGTTCCCTCATAATCATGATTGTAGCCCTTATTCAGTCGCATTCGGATGACCAGTAATTGTTGTGTTATTTCTTCAAACCCGAAATCATGGTCATTGGATAATTCTTAGTGTCTTTTCACTGAAGTATCTCAACATCCAGTCTTGGAGCGGCCATAACATTAATATGTATTGTATGGTTGTGGGGTGATACTAGTTATATCTTAACGTTATGATGTATGCATCCCCACTGGTATTGTTCTCAAGTTGTTCGACTCTTAAGAAAATGGATAGAGAGGCTATATCTCTGTGTGTTCTTTGAACAACTATCACTATTCAATTAACTTCTCTTCTCCTTTGCAAGTGTTAAACACACTATGTGCATTGGGTTATTATCTTCTTGTCTTTGTTATCCTCAAGTGTTAATCATTGGTCTTGTCCAAGGCTTGGAGTAATAAGGGGATTATGTGGCTCATTGTTGTATATTTTTTAAGGGCATTGTGCCTATGATTGATAAGTCTCAGAAGACCTCTAGCTCTCTGTGTTATGGTTAAAAGAGGAACACGCTCTTGTTTTCTACCTGCATTTATTTGTGACAGACACGATTGGATTTCCATCTATATTTTCTCCTTTCAGGCACCTTTTTGGTTGTCAAATATGAGTTTATCTATGGAATGGTTATGGAGGTTTTTTGACGAATCTTTGTCTCATATTTCTATAATAAAATTGGTTAAACAATTATAGGCGATTGCATACGGTTGATAACTATCTCCTTTCATTATGGTGTTTTTACTAGCATGGTCTTGATTGAAATTGGAAACAACTGTGTGTTTTGCTAGGCTCGATGAGGATTATGGCTAATTCTGAAAATGGTGCCTGTGTGTAATTGGCTATGTTCGCCTCGTATATATTATTGGATCATCGTATAGATTATCGATGGTTATATCAACAGTGATAAGGCTCAGGTTTTATGTTGATTTTTGTTTCGTTGCAACACCTTATTGATTGATATGATGAAGATTGTTTGTAATCGGGCATATTTTGGAAGTCTTCTCGTATAAAAAAAAGGGGACCTATCTATATTTTAATTGGGCCCGATTGGTAGACAATAGATGTTTATTATTATAGTGATTCATTATGAGATAGAGGGAGAGCATATTGTTGTGTGTTTTATTTAAATTCTTAAAAGGAAAGAAAAGAAATAAAATACCAACGCTTTCTTAAACAAAATTGTTGAATGGAAATTTGTTTTGGTTATGGGTTATGATTGCACAGACTAGTATGAATTGAGAAATTCTGGGAAATTTAAATGTTGGAACATCAAACAATTTGATACCAAGTAAATTTTGGTGTGGTGTTGGTGTTTTTTGGATTGATTATAGTACAAAGTTATGATTATTGATTACTTAATTTGTGTTATGAACAATATCCATTAACTTCCATGCCATTCTCTCACTTTTTCGCACATTATGAATCCCCTCACATTCCTAGATTCACTTTGCACGCCTTGCTCTTAAAATTAAATTATAATTAAATGGAAACTCTGTATTACAACAATTAAAGGATGACACAGAGATGGGTTACAGTTGATATGTTTTGTTATTACAACACAGTTGATTGTTTAATGATTTGTTGAGAAGTAAGCATGATCTAATCCCTTTCATTTTATCACTTTTATCTCAATAAAACCACCTTAGATATCCGAGAACCCTTATTCACCCCCTGCTTATTGACAAGTATTAAAGAATTTTTATGGATTGGATTGCATGGGTCTGATGTGTTGTTGAGCCAAACTTTGTTTCATGTTTAAAGATATGTCATGTATGGTTTGATTAAGAAGATAGTTTCTAATAAATGATGCATACATGAATGAACTTCTTTAATAGCGGAAGCGATGGACAAAATAACAAAGGAAGAGGGAATTGGAATAGAGGCCCTAGAAGGACAAGATTTTCAAAACATTTTGATGCAGATCCACAAGAGTTAAACCAACTCTTCCAAGCTGTATTTTTCAACTGGATTGGACAAGGGATAGTCCAACCTAAGCCATAAAGGCCTCCCTTCCAACCCCATCATGTACCTGGTATCCCATTTCCCCCTCATGTTTCGTTACAACCAGAAGTCCCTGAAAATGACGCATGGAAAGAGATTGTTCACCCAGCAGTATCCCAACCTCGTGGTTGGCACAATTTGTATCTACCTATTCCTCTGCCAGTTAACCCAATTGTCCAAATTTCCCCTGCACACTCACCTATATAGTCTTCCCACGCAAGCAAGAGACTCAAAATGAAGCCCACCATGCACATGATAAAGGAAAATATATTGTTGCCCCCTCCTCTCCCTCAAATGATTCCACCAAATCTGTTTCATCCTACATGCACTTGAGAGATGACTGCTCTCATGTTATTAGTGATATCAAGCCTAAAGGATCCACACAACCTAAGGCTAATTCAGAGAAATCAAAGGGATACATCAACAACAAAGGGGAAATTTTCTCCCAAAGTGAAAAATATGGTTTTTGAGTATATTTATTTATTGATTGTTGAGAACAGTTGATTGTTGAAGTTTTTGGGCAACATACTATTTTTGGATATTTTGGATATGGTTTAAAATATCAGTGATATTGCTTTTCAAATTATGAGAATGATGATGGGAGCCACAAGGAGGGGTGTGTTTGATTGATTGACTAGTTGTGTTTATTTTTTTTTAAGAAACTAAAGGGAGTCACAAGGGGTCCCACCTACTAGTTATTATTTATTAAAGACCTTTATTATTATTATGTTAAATTTTCCCCTAAACTAAAAGTTAGTTGAGTTTTAGTTAACTTAACTAAAATAAGTAGTTGAACTACTTCAACTAATTTTGATTGCTTAAATGACAAAAGAGAAGGAAGAACAAGGGGATAATAGAAGGAGAAAGCATACTAAGGTTTGCTCTTGAGTTTTATTGAGATAGTTCAGTTTTCATTCATTCTTTAATTTATTAAAAGCCTATTTCTCTTTTATGACAATAGGGTCCTATTGTAGACAACAAGATTCAAGGCTGAATTACATCATTCAAACACTTGTTTTTCAGAGGTGTTGATCTATCTTTGATAGTATGTGTAGACTTGTATGTTTATGAATTAAATTTCATTACTGATAAAGGATATTGTGTAGAGTCGAGTGGACTAAAATCTATCGCAAGATGATCCATCTTTTAAAGTTCAGTTTTTTACTTTATGTCAGAAGTCATTTTTGTTGGGGTCCTATAATCATAGGTAACTTGATTGTTCATCTATTTATCTGGTGTTGCTCCCATGATGAAGACATCTGGCTTGCTGGGCTCGGTTGATTCTGTTTACCTTCCATGCATTTCACCTGATCCTTCATCACCTTGCCTGATCCTTCGTCACCTTGTTGCGCCCTTCATTCCCTCACCCTTGACTTCTGCACCCCTTCGCCATTTTCATCCCTACATTGCAGTAAACAAGCTTAGGATAAAAAACATTAGGTTAGTAATAAATGGTTAGTGGCAATTTTAACAGTAATTAGTTTAATAAAGTAACATTAATTAAATTAATGTAGTTATATTAATAGACTAGGTTGGTTTTGTTAATAATAAATTAATGATTAATAATTAAGTTAGTTTGTTAATAATTAGGTTAGTTTATTAGAATAAAAATTAATCTAAAATTAAATGAAAACAATATAAGACCAATTAAAAAATAAAACAATAATCTAAAAACATTAATTAAAAAACAAATTAAAATAAAAAATATAATAATAATAAATAAAAACAGAACATATAACAAACAAAATAAAATAAAAAGTAAATAAAAATAATAATAAAAAAACTAATAAACAAAAT
This sequence comes from Picea engelmannii, assembly GCA_009831015.1. Taxonomy (NCBI): domain Eukaryota; kingdom Viridiplantae; phylum Streptophyta; class Pinopsida; order Pinales; family Pinaceae; genus Picea; species Picea engelmannii. Next base: position 240,648 of record ML807011.1, on the reverse strand, counting down.
AAAACAAAAACAAAAAGCATATAAAAAATAAAACGAAAAAGCAAAAGGAAATTTAAAAGAAAAAAAAAAAATTAATTATATCCTAAGGTCTGCCCACCCACACTCCCCTTTCCATGTACCAGACTCCCCCTTCCCCCCCTTATGTCACTCAACCAAAGGGGGGGTCTGGAAAATTTGTTTCCTGATACCAATCCCGGACACATGGAAGCTCCACAAGCCATCGGAACTCCCCCCCCTAAAACAACTTACCACCCTGGGGGGTCTGGAATACCACCTCTCCCCAAAAAAATGCTTTCGCAACGTTTTTGACCAGTCTGTTTCTGAAGGAGATTCTGGGAAAAAAAAGATGAATTTTCAAGAACTGAGAGAGGTTTTTGTTCAGAACGGGTTGAAGAACAAAAAAATTTCACATAATTTACACAGGTGCCATGAGTAGGGAGAATCGAAGCCATCTTTGAGCCTCATTTTTCAGGCTTTCGTTTTCTCTTGTTTTAGTCATGATTTTGCCGGAGCTATTTCGATGAGCTGGAGACGAAATTGGAGAAACCAAAGGAGGTTTTTGCTCCAGACAAACTCATATAAAATAACCTCCTACAAGTTTTTCACAGGTGTCATTGTTGAGGAGAAAAATATGTCTAATTGGACCCCCTTTTACAGTAGATTCGGCCTAGTTTTCAGTTCAGATCTTTTGGGGATTTACTTTCTATTTTCGGCCAGAAGGATCAAATTCGATCTCATGAGCCTCATGATTGTATTTTTTATTTATATCCATGTTTGTAATAGAGTAATATTTTTTGGACCCGACCAAAAAGAAGCATTCATTGTTGTAATCAGCTCACAGAGCCATATTCTATCAAAACAATATTACAACTACAGGATTCCTGTGTCATTATGTTGGTGAAGTTTTTCTCTCTCTAATTATGTTTTATCTCTTTTTCATATGTGTTTATTTTATCTATTGTTTTAAAGAGATTCAAGATTATGATTTGTTTAAAAACACCATGTTCCGAGTTTAAAGAAATATCAATGTTTTCTGCCTGAAGGTCATTCCCAGGATTCTTAAACGCCCTGTTATGATTTGTTTCCATCCCTTTTTCTTCTTGACCATACACAAAAATTTAAAGGATCCAACACAGTGCCTACCTTGCCTTGCAAGCTTCCCTTTAGACCCTGCTTTGATTGGATTAGATCTCTTTGACTCCATTGCCCAATGGACCTCTTTCCCTATTCCAGCCAATCATTTAAAAAAACCAAAACACTGTATTTCATAACTAGCCTAAGATCCATATTCAAACAAATCTAAATTTGATAGAGAGATCCCTCTTTGAGTCTTGGAGGGCTAGATCCTTGAATCAAAGCAGTTTGGTGTTGCCTCTATGACTGCCTCCACATCCTTGGGCAAATTACAGAGTGCTAACAGAATGGAGAACATACTGGGGACCTTTCCTCATAATGCATATCAATTTCTAGATCTGATGACTGATGGTGGATAGTGATCAAACACCATAAGGATGAATCATCCTCTTGGTGACTCCAATCAGCTCCAAACCAGTCCCAATTCAAAGACTCCACTGGAGGAAGAACCTGAAACATGACTAGATTATCTCAAAAGATCAGGTATTTAAGTTGGAATTTTATCCAATATGTAATTGGTTTCATTTTTAATTATTTCTTCCCTTTTGTGAGCATGGCCAAGACCATATTGTTGAAAGTCATGTTGATCAAATTCAACCTGAGGAACCTCAAGAGATAAAGCCTAGTTTTACAGATCCTGTACATAATCCTACACTTGTAAATATTCTATATAGATACAAGCCTCTTATCTTACCCCCTATACTCCATGATTTCCCTACCAATTATTACAAACATCTTCCCAGATTTGATGGACAACATGGGAATATCACTGTTGAGAAACACATTTAGGGTTTTGAGAATTTTCTTGACCTTTTTTAGGTTGAGGAAGTTGATGCCTACATTAGGATTTTCGCTTTATCTTTGCAAGGTAGAGCTAAAGAATGGTTCAAAACTTTGTCAGCTGTAAGCATTTTAAATCTTCAGTATTTTGTAGAAGTCTTCCTTGGTAAATGGGAAATCAAGAGAAATCTTTTTCTCATTTTAGAAGAGTATTATCATTTGAAAAGACAGCCTAGAGAGACACTGCAACACTTTTCATTCAGATTCAATCGAGTTTACAATTCCATGCCTGCTAATATAAGACCACCTCCTGGTTTAGCTCTTTTATGCTACCCAGACTCCTTTGATCCATAGATGGAATTTCAGTTGAGAGAAAGGAACACTACTACACTCAAGGAGATGGAGGATAGTGCAATTAGTGTGGAAGCTAATTTTTTGATGAAAAGGTTAAAGTTGCAGGCAGAAGACAGAAAGAACAAAGCAAAGGAGTAGCTGAAATCTTCAGAAGCTAAACTGAACATTCTGGCAAACACCATGGAAGAAATGTTACACAGGATTAGCATAAGAGAACAACTTGATGTTCAAAGGCATCACGTCCCATTGATATCAGAGAAATAAAGAGTCATTGTTCACAAACACTTTGTAGCTCACCCTTGGTATCATGGATTGGAAAATAGTCATTTCATGTATTCAATTCATGACACATTCAAAGATGAAAATCCATCTCAACTTGCAGAGGAACAACCAGATGATATGATGTTCATGTTTGATGACATTTATTACCTGGATAATCTACCCAAGTATGATCTGTACGATGATGATTATGTGGTTGAAATACATGTTGACTATTCAAAGCAATCAACAACATGTTGTTGGCAGAAAGAAGAATAGTTACAGCTCAAATATGACAATCAACTTGTGCATATTGATTATGATAGCAAGGAGGAAAATGAAGCAAAGCTCAGAGTAAGTGAAATATCTATGCCTCTATGTTTCTCTTCATTTCAAATTCTGAGAGAAAAGTATACACAATTTGTTAATAGTAAAGATAAAGAATGTTCTGACCACTCGGTTGAAGATGTCATTGAAGATATGGAAGTTATTATAGACCTTGAATTGCAGCCCTTGAACTACATTGATTTTCAATTTCTAGATGAAAGCTTAGAGCCCGAGATAGAGTATGAGTTAACTCAAAATAAATCTGTACCATTAAGGTTTCATTTTTAATTATTTTGTCCCTTTTTGTGAGCATGGTCAAGACCATATTGTTTAAACTCATGTTGATCAAATTCAACCTGAGGAACCTCAAGAGATCAAGCCTAGTTTTACAGATCCTGTGCATACTTCTATGCTTGTAAATATTCCAGATAGATACAAGCCTCTTATCTTACCCCCTATACTCCATGATTTCCCTACCAATTATTACAAACATCTTTCCAGATTCGATGGAGAACATGGTAATATCACTGCTGAGAAACACATTCAAGGTTTTGAGAATTTTCTTGACCTTTTTGAGGTTGAGGAAGTTGATGCCTACATTAGGATTTTCTCTTTATCTTTGCAAGGTAGAGCTAAGGAATGGTTCAAAACTTTGTCAGCTACAAGCATTCCAAATCTTCAGCAGTTTGTAGAAGCCTTCCTTGGTAAATGGGAAATCAAGAGAAATCTTTTTCTCATTTTAGAAGAGTATGATCATTTGAAATGAAATCCAGGAGAGACACTGCAACACTTTTCATTCAGATTCAATTGAGTTTACAATTCCATGACTGTTGATATAATACCACCTCTTGGTTTAGATCTTTTACGCTACCTAGACTCCTTTGATCCATAGATGACATTTCAGTTGAGAGAAAGGAACACTACTACACTCAAGGAGATGCAGGAAAATGCAATTATTGTGGAAGATAATTTTCTAATCAAAAGGTCAAAGTTGGAGGAAGAAGACGGAAAGAACAAACAAAAGGAGCAGATGAAATCTTCAGAAGCTAAACTGGACATTCTAGAAAACACCATGGAAGAAATGTTACACAATATTATCATAAGAGAACAAATTGATGTTCAAAGTCATCATGTCCCATTGATCTCAGAGAAAGAAAGAGTCATTGTTCCCAAACACTTTGTAGGTCACCCTCGGTATCATGGATTGGAAAATGGTCATTTCATGTATTCAATTCACGACACAGTCAAAGATGAAACTCCATCTCAACTTGCAGACGAACAACCAGATGATATGATGTGCATGCTTGATGACATTTATTACCTGGATAATCTACCCAAGTATGATCAGTACGATGATGATTATGTGGTTGAAATAGATGTTGATTGTTCAAAGAAATCAACAGCATGTCGTTTGCAGGAAGAAGATCAGTTACAACTCAAATATGACAATCATCCTTTGCATATTGATTATGACAGCAATGAGGAAAACACAACAAAGCTCAGAGCAAGTGAAAGTTCTATGCCTCTATGTTTCCCTTCATTTCAAATTCCGAGAGAAAAGTATACACAAGTTGTTGATATTAAAGATGAAGAATGTTCTGATCACTCAGTTGAAGATGTCATTGAAGATATGGAAGTTGTTCTAGACCTAGAATTCCATCCCTTGAGCTACATTGATTTTCAGTTTCTAGATGAAATCTTAGAGCCCAAGACAGAGTATGGGATAACCCAAAATAAATCTATACTATTAAGCTTTGATTCATTTCAATTTTTTAAGAAAATGTTTAATTATGTCATGGATGATAAGCACACAGAATATCAAGAACTTTCATTCGAACTAATGCAACAAACATCAGAGTTCCTACAAGATCCAGTAGTTGATTTCTTGGACGACTTGTGTTGTCAAGGTCATGGTTCATTGGCTAGCTATGAACTTAAAAGAGGTTATGATATATACATGATTAGGAAACCTCTTTCAGGGTCTTCTTCAACAGGAGTCTCATTTCAAATTTTAGCAGAAAATTTGCAGCCATATCATAAATTACATGAAGATGCAAATAGCATAGATACAGTGCCAGATCATGTTGCTGACTTGGGTAAATTTAAAAATCAAGGAATAGGTCAGTTTTACCTTGATCCTATAGTTACCTATATGGATAAATTTTTCATGGCAGAGCCCCAATCTATCTCTAGCATTACTTTTGTTCTTCAGGATTGTAGAGGTCTCTGTTGTAAAGATCAATCATGTTTTCAGTAGTGGCCACTACACTTTGTAGTTTTTAATCTATGGACAAAAGGTCAAGTTGCGTTTTTGACTGTGAAAACAAGCATTCAAGCAGTTCACTGGTCTCAGTATCTACTTGATTGGATTCATTGGCGTTTTTGTATTATTTGATTTAGCATGATTTTCAGTAGTATAGGGTAGGTAGGAGAGTGTGAATAAGCTCAACATTCTGAGCATCTCTTTTTAGCAATGTTCATTTTGATTGGGTTTCAGTTGAAAGATCAAAACAAGTATAGGTTGCAGAATAAGATTTTGGGATCAACCCAATAAATAAAGCATCGTTTTTCATGTCCAGAGTTCAGTGGTTCTTGAAACCTCCTGAAAGAGCTTCCATCCCTAGGTGGGGCCTATGTTGGGGTCCTATAATCATAGGTAACTTGATTCATCAACTGTTTATCTGGCATTTCTCCCGTGATGAAGACATCTAGCTTGTTAGGATCAGTTGATTATGTTTCCCCCTCCATCCATTTTGCATGATCCTTCATCACCCTGCTCGATCCTTCATCACCTTGTTGTGCCCTTCATTCCCTTATCCTTCACTTCTGCACCCCTTCGCCATTTTTGCCCCTACATTGCAATAAACAAGCTTAGGATAAAAAACATTAGGTTAGTAATAAATGGTTAGTGCCAATTTTAACATTCATTAGTGTAATAAAGTAATATTAATTAAATTAATGTAGTTAGATTAATAGACTAGGTTAGTTTTGTTAATAATAAATTAATGATTAATAATTAAGTTAGTTTGTTAATAATTAGGTTAGTTTATTAGAATAAACATTAATCTTAAATTAAATGAAAACAATATAAAACCAATTAAAAAATAAAACAATAATCTAAAAACATCAATTAGAATACAAATTAAAATAAAAAATATAATAATCATAAATAAAAAACAAAAGTAAATAATAATAATAAAAAATTTAATAAACAAAATAAAACAAAAACAAAAAACATATAAAAAATAAAATGAAAAAGAAAAAACTAATTTAAAAAAAAAGAAAAAACAAATTAATTATATCCTAAGGTTTACCCACCCACACTCCCCTTTCCATGTACCGGACCCCCCCCCC
>ML807011.1:218492-234391 GCA_009831015.1 Picea engelmannii | reverse complement strand
CCTTGGGGGGTATGGAATACCACCTTTCCCCAAAAAACCTCTTTCGAAACGTTTTTGACCAGTCTGATTCCGAAGGCAATTCCGATAAAATGAAGACAAATTTTCAAAAACCGGGAGAGGTTTTCATTCAGCATGAAATGAATAAAAAAAACCTCTCTCATAACGTACACAGGTGCCATGATAAGGGATAATCGAAGCCATCATTAAGACTCATTGTTCAGGATTATGTTTTCTCCAGTTTCAGTCACAATTTTGTGGGAGATGTTTAGGCGAGATGGAGATGAAATTGGAGAAACCAGAGGTTTTTTCTCCAGAAAAACTCATCTAAAATTAAATCCTACATTTTTTGCGAAGGTTTCATCGTTGAGGAAAAGAATATGTCTTAGTTGACCCCCTTTTTCAGCAGTTCGACCCAGTTTTCAGTTTAGATCTTTTTGGGGTTTACTTGCTATTTTCGGCCAGGAGGATCACATTCGATCTCCCGAGCCTCAGGATTGTATTTGTTATTTATATCCATGTTTTTAATAGAGTAAGAGTTGTTGGACCCGACCAAAAAGAAGCATTCGTTGTTGTAATCAGCTCATAAAGCCATATTCTATCAAAACAATATTACAGTTACAGGATTCCTGTGTCATTATGTTGGTGAAGTTTTTCCTCTGTAATTAAGTTTTCTCTTTTTTTCATATGTGTTTCTTTTCTCTATTGTTTTAAATACATTCAATCTTAGGATTTTTTTAAAAACACCTTGTTCCCAGTTTAAATCAATATCAATGTTTTTTGCCTGAAGGTCATTCCCGGGATTCTTAACTACCATGTTCTAATCTGTTTCCATCCATTTTTCTTCTTGACCATCTACCAAACTTTAAAGGATCCATCACAATGCTTGTCTTTCCTTGTAAGCTTCCCTGTAGACCCTTCTTTGATTGGATTAGATCTCTTTGACTCCATTTCCCAATGGACCTCTTTCCCTGTTCCAACCAATCATTTAAAAAAACCAAAATGTTGTATTTCATAACTAGACTAAGATCCATATTCAAAGAAATCTAAATCTGATAGAGAGATCCCTCTCTAAGTCTTGGAGGGCTAGATCTTTGACTCGAAGCAGTTTGATGTTGCCTCTATGACTGCCTCCATAGCCTTGGGAAAATTACAAAGTGCTAACACTTTTGTATGGTTTTCATCGGGGACATCTAAGTTTGACTTTGGTCCAAACTCCCTCAGGAATTTTTGTAAAGAGAACAATTCTTTTGATTTCTTGTAATGAAATAAGAGATTTTCATTTTGTCTCATCTATGTTAAATTGTGACTTGGTGTTTTTTATTTTGCCTCCACATTTACTTTTGCATATGTTTTATTCAGAAAATTATATAAAAATATTGAATTTTACAACAATCTTTATTTATAAAAAAATCAACCTAAGACCTTGTAACTAATACTTGTGGATTAGGAAATAAATTTTGAGGATATAAACATAGGGTGATATTCCTGTCTATATTTCCTTAGACAAGCAAGATCTGAAAATGTTTGAGTAAGATTATTTTATATATTTTCCTCAACATTTATTTTGGCGACCATATTGGGGAAATCTTCCATATCTCTTTCGTTGATTTTTATGATTGATTATCATTGAATATATCTAATTTTCTGATATTGATTCTTTGACTGTTTGATTTCTTAATGATTGTTCCTGTTGCAAGGTAGACTAATATTGAGCTCGGTCTTCAAGAATGGACCATCATTGCTTTAAACTTGTTTAATACCATCTTAGATATTTCTAATACCCAGGTTGAGTTTAATTTCTCATGGGTAGAAATTGAACGAGACATAAGTGCCCAAGAATGTTGGGAATCTAGGCAAATACAACTTAGGAATCAACCATAGATTTCTTTTTCCTTCAGTTTTTATCTTCTTTTATGTCCTTATACCTTATTTTTTCTAGGAGAAGAATATGTTTATCATCAGAAATTAATCCTATTACTGAAATAGGAAGAAGGAACATTGTTTTATCAACCCAACAAAGTGCTCTAAGGATAACCTTGTTTGATTCATCTAGTTCATCTTTCTCTCCCTTACCTATCATTCAGAAGATGGAATTTAGTGGTGGCTCTGGTGGCACTAGAGGTGTTTCTTCATCTCAATCTTCAGCTTCGTCAGTGATTGGTAGCTTATATAGTCACCAAGTCCTTGTCCCATCTACCACAAACCCTGCCAAGTTCATTAAAAAGTATGGGATTTTTTAGTTTGAAGAACATGCTACAACCACCCCATGGCATATTTCCTCCCCTCTTAACCTGCCACCTGCTACTCATTTACTTTGTAAATTCAAAGAGCATCTCCCTAGGTTTTCAGGGAATAACACTGTCACTACAAATGAACACTTGGTGGCATTTTCTAATGCCTATCACAAAATAGGATCTAATGACAATGATACTTGTGTGCACTTATTTGTGAATTCCCTTGAAGGGAAGGCTACAACCGATTTCTTTGATCTCCCTCCTAATAAGTTATCTACTTGGGAGGAGTTAGTCTATTGGTTCAAATCTATCTATGGGAAATCCAAAAGCCCAACCGAGAAGTTATGGGAATACAATAACATCACTTATAAGGATGGTGAGACTATCAAGTCCTTCAACTTACGTTTCACCAAGGTATACAATCAAATCCATGAACTCATTCGACCTCAGAACCAAGCCTCTTTCATGCATTATTATAATGCATTACCTTCCCCCTATCGTCACAGGATTGAGGAAAAGGCCATTGATAACCTCAGTTCCACTCTACATACTTTTTTAGAGTATGAAGAACATCTTGAAAGAACAATTCTTCCTAAGGGAGACTCAGTTAAATAGACAGACATGTTTTCCCTCTTACAGCTTGTAAAAGACATGCATAATCGAATGATAGCATATAAGAAAAAGGTAAATGTCTCCTCTCTTACCCCGGGAGCTTCATCTTCTTTTGCACCCCCTTAAAAATCCAAATGAAAATAATCTTCATCTTAAGGCTATCATGCCTTGTAGTTGGTGTCACTTTTTTAAGGAACACCATGAGGAAAGTACATGTGAGGTAAATAATAATGCCAGAGATAAAATATTTGGTAAGAGACCTGAAACTACCATTGATGTCCTAGACTTTGCAGAGCCAAAAGATGTCATGATCATAAATACTAGGAATAAATCCTATGCTCCCAAAAGAAAATATGATGCTCCACACACTTCTTCTAGCCCAAGCTCATCCTCACCAGCTGCTACTATTCAGCTTCCTATGGCTCCTGACAGTCAAGGAACTACCTCCCCTCTCCCCTCTTCCAAACACAACATTCTAAATCAATTGGCCAACATCAAAGAAGATGTAACCCTTCTGGACATGGTTGTCGTCCCTCAACAACATAAGCATCTAAAACAATTCATGGAAGGAAAATATTCAATGTAGCCAACCTCTCCGAAGAGATAGATGAAGAGGATTCATTTGTAAATAAGGTAGGTGTACATAACTTTAGATACCTTGTAAAAACAACCTCGTTTTATATTTCTGTAAAGATTATGGATAATATTGCCCATTGTTGCCTCATTGACGATGGTTCAGGCCCAAGTGTAATGTTGAAGATTATTATGGAAGAGATAGGCTTGTATTGTACAAATTAAAATTCCAGAAGCATGCTCTCCTATAATATTCTACAAAAAACGACCATAGGTGAAATCAAGGACGTGACCTTGGTTTTGTGCGCGCACCCTGAAATAAGGACACCCCTTAATATTCAAGTAATCGATATGCCAGTAAGTAACTACTCAATCATCCTAGGAATATATTGGCAAGATTTGATGGGTGGATACCTCTCACTCGACGGGACACATGTATCCATTCCTCGGAATGGTAAAAACATCATAGTCCTCAGAGAGGGAAAAATTTCACCTTACATAGAAAGTGTTCCACAGCCTAATGTAAGTTATATCGAGGAGGACCTAGGCATTTATTCCATATTTTTTGAGGAGGAAAACACTATCTTGAAACAAATAAACTTAGATGATGGGATGTGGTTATTACACATCAAAATTACTCACTTCAATAGTGTCGCAAGTGTCGTCATTACAAGTGTTGTAAGTGTCACATCTTGTCCGCAAGTGTCGCATCTTGACCACAAGTGTTGCAAGTGTCACAAACATAATACTTCCATATTTCTTATGTCGTGCATCTAACGACATCATAATAAAACTTAAGACACCTCAAAGACTATTTTTGAAGAAGAGAAATCACTTGACAGGGAGTACAAACCTTTTGCCACTGAAAGAACCACTCAAAAATGGATTTTGGAGAGGAGTGCTTCCCTAACCACTATCAGGGAGTGCTAGCACTCCCTGGGCCTCTTTGGGGGAGTGTTTGAGTGCTCTATGCACCCTTTTGGGGGAGCACTACCCTTTCTAAGAATTTTTTTTGGGTTGTTGGAGGAAATCAAGGGACAATCCCCTCAATATCTAAAGGTAGTTGGGTTCGAATCTTGGATCAAGGCATGATCTTAGGGAATATCCTCAAATGAAGGAGAGGAATCCTCAACTTATCCCAAATATCTCTCAAGTGGTTGGGCCTCTCCAAGGTTATATAAGGAGGCCTTCTCATGGTGAAAGGTACATGAAAAGGATTGGAGGTATGAAACCTATGATCTCATAGGCAACATACAGAAAACAGAAGAGACTAGAGATTGATACCAAACTTATGATCCTATAAGTGGTATGAGCATAAGAGATTCGAGATGTGACACTTATGATATCATAAGTGATATTACATCAAACAAATCAATGTATATTACTTGATCAAAGGGGTTGGACAAGGAGAACTGGAAAAAGTTGTTGCACCTTCATCAAAGGATTGTAAGTAATTTTACTTGTTCTCATCAATGTACTAATGCTTGGCCTATTTCTTTCAAAATTATGCTTGTTCCACATGATTTTGTCTGTAGTATATGGATATATATTTTATCTAATCTCAGTAGAGTAGGAATTCTATTGTATCTTTGTTTGTTCTACAAGACCTATCAAGGAGCTCAAGATCGAAGCTTAGCCTGGAATTTGCAAGGACAAACGTCGTTAATAAGGTACATATCTTTATTCTTCTCCTTTGTATGTTATCTTGATTAGATATAAAAGGATTTCAGTGTCCATGCTAAGCACTTTTATGTCTTGGCCTTAGGAGTCTAGATACCAAGAGGGAATCCACTTGTTCGCAGGGGGACTCACCTGTAACAGAAATTGGCGACTCGACTGGGGAGGAGCTCTGATTTTTGTTTCCTTTCCCAAATCTTGTTTTGGCCCTTTTCCCACTCATTTAACCTTCTCCATATTGTCTTTTTTATTCTTAGATATGATTGATTGCCTTCTTATTGCATCTTATTCATCCTAATTGACTGAGTTTACTTGATTTTTTGAGGTTCTAGGCATTTTTCTAAGCTTTTGAAGAAGAGTGCTCCCCTGCCCTTGTTATCAGAGCGCCAACACTCCATGGTGGTCTTACACGGAGCGTTGGAATTCTTTGGTGCCCCTTACACCAGAGCGCTACCCCCTTTTCTGTGAAAAATCCTCTAGTTTTTCAATTTCTGGGTTCAGTTTTTGTTTTTTTCACTTTCTTAGAGTCTCATACATTTAGTTCATCTTAGTATTGGCCTTCAACACCCTGTTTTCTAAGGATTGATCCTCTTTTGTTTGGGAATTTGACATTTTCTTTCCTTTCCTTGAAGTCACTCTTTATCTTTGTTGACCTAGAGTTAATTTGTTGTTTTCTTCTCATTCATATAACTAAGTGGAAGCTTTTGTGAGGAAATCCAAAGGTCTGTGAACCTTTTCATTTGATCTTTGAGGTCAACTTTCCAACATTTCTCTTTTGTTTGAGGTTTTTTGGTTCTTTTTTGCAAATTTGGTTATCTTTGTCCTTCTTGTTTATTCACAACGAGAGCGCATTTTTGTGTATGTGAGGTTTGCTTTTGATTGTTTAATACTGAAGTCTAATTGACATTAGAAGTCTTACATCTGATTATCATTCACATATAATAAAAAGGACATTTTTTAGTGATTGGTTTGAATATTAGAAGGCATTTCTAAAATTTTTTAGCATTGCATGGGATTTGATTGAGAAACAATTGTATGAGGATGTTGCATCTCAGTGTTTGATAATGAAAATAACTTTTTCTCTTTCCCTTAAATAGACATTCATTGAAATATTAGACTGCTTATCATTTCCTTGTGCATTTTTGGGAATTGAGTCACAATACCATCAGTTTCATTGTCATACACCCTTTGAGTAAATAACAGTTGCAAAATGAATGCTAATTAAAAAGTATCTAGAACATTTTGTTTTTAGGATCTTCCACAAACATTAGACTAGGATTAGCACTTTGGATTAGGCTGTGAGTACAACTCTCCAAATTTTTCAAAACAAACATTAACATCTTGCGATAGGGAGAGCAAATCCAATTGTCGTATAGGATTTCTGGGATCCCCCTCTCACATAGGGGTTACGAACGAGGTCACATTCGAAATAATTACGAAGATTATCCCTCTGTTGTTCAACTGTTTGTAGTGGTCGGATCATATATGGGGGGTCACTTGAGGGTATACCCACAATTATGTGTGGGAGCCTCTCGATTTGATTTCAAACTTATTATCCTGTCCATACGTTCGAATCAGACTGTGGACTATACCCACCCAGGGGTTGACTGGGAGTTGGTGTCTTTAGTTGCCATAATATTTAGGTACTTACATGAGGTGACGGTGAAGGGAAGTCTCACTATACCTAGAGCAGACATTGGTCAAACTCACTCGGGCTCCTTGGAGAGTAAATCCACAATTACTGCATGGAGGCTTGCACCAAGGTGAAATTCCGTTAAGCAGGTCGCCATTGTAAATGGTCCACCATATCCTAGCCCCTTATTGATTTGATCATGTGATGTTGGATTTCATCACCAACTAGTACGATCATCGAGAGAAGTTTTTTTTGCTTGGTTTTGATTCCTAGATTTTATTAGTGTATGTTGATTCTTTTCATTAATTGGCCTTGGATTTTTAGCGTGTATTGTTATTCTCCAAAATTGAGCCCGTAGATGATAAAGGTATTTTTCGATCACTTAGGATGCAAGGGATGCCTTCGAAAGGATACCAACCCTTACCTCCTATCCCTTCATAAGACAACTACTGTGGAGAGGTAGAAAATCAATCTGACGCTGGGAGTGTTGTTGCTCCTCCGTTAGATAATTCAGAAGGTTGTTTGGTTACGGTTGAGAATCCCACTCCTCACACTACATCTGTGTCAAAAATTCCTCTCGAACCACTTTTTCTTCGTTTAGACTCTCTTGGGAATGTCATAGACAAGGAGGTCCCATAGTTAACTATGAGAGATTTTACCAAAACATATATGGGATCCACAAAACCAACCTTTAGTGATGAGTATAAGACTCCTGTTCATCCTACCACTGTAATAGATACAAATCCCACACCTGCTCGTTCTGTATGGATGACTTCGTCAGGACGTGATCTCTATGATCATTTTGAATCCTTTCAACAACCCTTTAATCCTCATGACCCTCCTATTGAAACTAGGCCATCTGGTCAAACTATGAATCACCCCATCAATCAGGTCATTAACTCTACTATTGCATCAGCACAAGTCTATCCTAATGCTAGACTCATCACCTCTACTCATTCCCAAAGCACTTCTATCCCTACCCCCACTTTTACAAACTTTCACTCTAAAGCTCCACATGTTCTGCACAATCTTGTTGGGACATCTTTTCACCTGAGAATGTAGAGCCTTGCCAACCAAATACATCCGACTGGAGAGAAACCACCATCTAGAAAACATATCCCTCCTGGAATACCACTATTCTATGGAATGCCTACCCCTCCTAGGGGACAACTCCCTTTTCATGTTATTCCTGGAGGGAAACCTCCCTTTTCCAATCATACCCCGGTCGTTAATCCACTACTGACAGGGGGGCAACCTTTGTTTGCTGGAAACCCTTCACAATCCTGGGGAGTATCTTCTGGAGGCACATTTACCCAACCCCATGTTGGGGGGCACTCATATCATAACCCACAAGGATGAGTATCAAATCTTATTCCTTCTGGACTGTCTTATGGACAACCTTATCCGGGCGTCCCAAACACCACCTGGAGTCCTCAAGGACAACAACCTTATCCTCCCCATGGGCCTAATGTGTATCCGCCTTCGAGATATACTCCTTACCCTCCTCAAGAGAAAAATGGTCATCCTCTTTATGGGCAAGGAAATCACTCGACTTATAATGCTCAGAACCCACCAGGTTATGCAAATGTTTCTTAGCCATCATCGAATCCTATTTATCCTGGTCAACAACAACCGTATGTAGGAGGACCTACTGGTTACAATTATCCACCTAACCTAGTTTATGGTCCTACTAGTGTTCCTATGCCACACCAATATCATCTACAAATTAACCGACAACTACCTTTCCTTGCGACTCTGGATCTGCCAGACTTGTCTCGGTTAACCAATGATCCTATTTTTGATTCACCGTTTTGGCCAGTTATTCCGGCTAAACTTCCTTCTGATATTCTGAAATTTGACAGAAAATCTGGAGAAGATCCAAATAACCATGTGATGACTTTCCATTTGTGGTTTTCATCAAACTCCCTCATGGATGATTCTATATGTTTGCATCATTTCCAGCGAACACTTATGGGCTCAATATCAAAGTGGTATATTGAACTACCATGTGCTTCTTTTCATGATTTCAACTCCCTTGCCATGTCTTTCCTCATGAACTTACAGCTACCTATTCACTATGAGACGAGTACTAAACTCTTGACCTCCCTTCGTCAAACTGAATCCATGCATATCTTTGACCATATTCATGAGTGGAGATGATGACGAAGGATGATCAAATTAATCATTCTTGACATATTATTGGCAGAGTGGTTTACTAGATCACTTTTACCCCTGATTAATCGTGATGTCTCTATGGGTGGCGCAGTCACCGAGGAAGAAACCATTGCTCGGGATCAATAATTAGATTTGGTTTATTCACAATCTGGTACTTTGTATGATTTGCTTCCAAATGCTGCTCGAGCTAATACCGATCCATCCAAGACGTCATCCTCATCTCATGTGGATGGTGTTATTGGTTCCGTCAAAACTAAATCTACTTCCCAGTCAACCATACTCTCCTCTACCTCTCCCAAAACTCAGATATATGAGGTGAATGCAGTTCAATATGCCCCTTCACAACAATCTGTAGGTAAGAAGAAGACAAAAAATAAATCAAAAAATAATAATAATAATGAACAACCAAAAAATCAAGCTCAAACACCTGCTACCGAAAAGCAACCACAACTAAAACTGAAATTCCTATGTATAATTTGTGGTGATGATCACTACACTCGACACTGTCCACATTGTGATGAAGTGGCTAAAATTTTCCATGTAAATTCACAACCTGATGTGCTTACTCAACCTTTTCCACAACAATAATCCATGGTTGCTCAAACCCCCTCTCCTGGGGGAATTTCTAGCCATCCTCATGATGAGTCCTCGACAAGTGCACATATTTATATGTTTAATGGGATTAATTTTACCACTCTCTCTAATATGTATGACACACCAGTTAAACTTGACAAAGGAAAAGTCAGTAATGGTATCGATACTTTACTAGATCCATCACCGTCCTTCGTTAGTCCTCCATCGATTAATCCTCCATCTGGACCACTTCAGATTGAGAAACCTACGTTCAACTCTATCTTACGCCCTCTTAAGAGCACTATCCATAAATCTACCTTTAATCTTAGTTCATGTGTCGCCTAGAACTACAACATTGTTGAAGATTTGTCTCAAGCATCGTGTGCTATGTTTGCATTAGAAGTTCTACAACACTGTCCCAGTCAACGTAGAACTCTCTTGGTTTCTATTGGCATTGTTGATATTGAGTCGTCCAACCACATCATGTTTAACCTGGACACTTATACATCTCGACTCTCCCACCAACTTTCTTTCCAACTTGATGTTGTTGTTCACAATCAACAAATTCACCGAACCATCTTGGATGAGGGAGCCTCTACTTGTGCCATGTCTTTAGCATGTTGGAAAATTTTTAAATCACTTGCACTTAAAAAATCCCCAACGATGTTACGTGCATTTGATGGGTGAGGTTTTCATCCCCATGGGATTTTACAGTCCCTGCCCATCCAGTTGGGTGGAAAAACTATCACCGTTGATGTCGAGGTGGTCGATGCTACCGTAGAACGCTCTTGGTTTCTATTGGCGTTGTTGATCTTGAGTCGTCCAACCACATCATGTTTAACCTGGACACTTATACATCTTGACTCTCCCACCAACTTTCTTTCCAACTTGATGTTGTTGTTCACAATCAACAAATTCACCGAACCATCTTGGATGAGGAAGCCTCTACTTGTGCCATGTCTTTAGCATGTTGGAAAAGTTTTAAATCACTTGCACTTAAAAAATCCCCAATGATGTTACGTGAATTCGATGGGTGAGGTTTTCATCCCCATGGGATTTTACAGTCCTTGCCCATCCAGTTGGGTGGAAAAACTATCACTGTTGATGTCGAGGTGGTTGATGCTACCCTCGATTACAACTTGTTGCTTGGAATAAGTTGGTTTTATGCTATGACTGTCATTGTCTCGTCAGTGTTTCGATGTGTACAATTTCCTCATCAGGGAAAACTTGTCACTATTGATCAGTTAGATTTCTGCATGACCAGTGCTCGTGCTCTCGCTACCAAAAACATTCCTTTCTTAGGAGACCAAAATATCATGTATGAAAGCGTTGGTGTTGGCTTGCTAAAATATTATAGCCTTATGGGTACCTTCCTTACACCACTTCCACTTACTACACATCGTATTGCCACCATCGATATGATTTCGACCGCAGCTTATCAATCTTTGGAATCATCTGACCCTTGGATTGTACCTAGTCCATTGGAATTCAATGCACTAATTGACACTATGAAACTTAGTCCATTCGAAACATCATATGTTTCTATCCAATCCACTTCTCCCTCTCCGTATGACCAACATCTATTGGCACCCAACAGTTACTCGATGCCAGCCCGGTTAAGTTCCTTGTCGTCTGCAATTGACTGCATTTCCCCAATTTTTCCCTTTGATGAATCTATTATGGAAATGTTGAGCATTGACGAGCTACCTCGAGATGATAACCATCATCGATCCTCTTTTCTTCCCCCTCGTGAATAAATTCAGGGAGATATACACTCTATCTTCCCTCCTGATGTTGATTGTCCATTGTCTCCCATACCTTCAGCTTCCGATGAGTTGGATCTGGTAGTTGACATGGTGATCTCTTCGATAGGGCTATCGGAGCCTAATCTCCTTACCCCAATCGCAGCCCTCGACATGTGTTTCTTCCAGAGTGATTTTCTTCCATCCAATGAAGATCTCTTGGAAGCCATGACCGATTTTTGTCCCTTGACATGGTGTCCTTCCAGAGTGTTATTCTCTTGGAAGCCATGATCAAGTACAGTCCACGAGCATAGTTTCTCTTCTCTATAGCATGCTCGTTAAAAAATGAAATAGAGGTTATGAGCATAGTTTCTCTTCTCTGTAGCAAGCTCGTTAAAAAATGAAATAGAGGTCATGAGCACAGTTTCTTTTCTCCATGGCAAGCTCATTAAAAAATGAAAAAAAAGATTTGAGCATAGCTTTCCTCTCTCTAGCAAGCTCATTAAAAAATGAAACAACAATCTAAGGATTGAACCTAGAGCCCTGATCATAGTTCTTTTCCTATGTCAAGCTCATTAAAAATGAAACAGTCACCTCTTTTGAACCTTCATTTCATCCACTCTTATCCTTTTTCTCCATCTAGTAGAGAAATTGGTGACAACCTCAAAGTCGGTGAATGAATTGAATCTTGGAGGGCATGTCTCTAGCCTTTGATGATCATTCTGGAGTTGAGCCACTAGCTTTCATGTTGGGGGCATACTAAGCTTAGTCTTTGTTCTTTCTCGTGCTCGTAAATACATGAGAATGCATCCGGGTAAACTTTTATCTCTTTTTCGGACCTGCATGGATAAATGAAAAAGGAACACCCTGGAGTCTTCTTTAAGCTCTTTTCAGACTCTCTAAACATGAAAATATTTCCAAGTGATCTTACTTCCTTTCCCACTTGTTAAAAGGTTTGAAAGGGTGTCTTTCGAGTGATAATTTATCTCTTTTTCGGCCTCATGAGACTAACATTACGAAAAAGGAAAACATTGGAGTCGTCTTTAAGTTGTTTTCAAACTCTCTAAATATGAAAAACCACCGAGTTTACCTTCTCTGGATTCGTTAAACAATCATGCATTGAAGGGCCCATATGGGACAGAACCCTTACTTATTCCAGTTCACTAAAAAAAGGAAGAGGGACTTACCGAAGGTGAGTCATATCGAGCATGTGTTTCCCTCCTCGAGCTCGTTAAATTAAAAAGAGGTACCTGTTTATCTGGATGGGGGGGAAATTGAAACAAGCAAGCCAAGCAGTTTTTGAGAACACTACCAGTAGCTCTTATGGTCGCCCTTGAACATGAGAGTTTGTCTTTGAATGCATTTTAATCCACTAGACCTCTGCACTGAGCCAATCCTCTGAGCTTTTTTACTCCTTTGGTTCACCCGACGAAAGTGACAGTGTCCACTGCATTATCATGTTTTGATCCATGTCATGTTTTTGTTGTTGTGCCTTAGTGTTCAAGGGAAGTATCTTCCTCGAGAGTCAGCCATCACAAATATCCTGTTTCAATACCCATGTCACTCTGTCTTCATTTGATCTACCAATTACATCTATGTGACCATTTTGTGTCGTTGATGGGGGATACATCAAGGCCCTCCCTCGACGAATCTGTTCCTGTTGACTTCAACACATTATCCAAGAGTTAGACTTAGAAACTAGTTAGTACCTTGGGACCTGCATGCCTCAATGGTAGGCCTCCTCATGTCCGACAGTGGGTTTACATCATTGACCCCTAATCGGGTGATTCCATGGATGTTCGACTTCAACTCATTCATTCACATTCGTTGGAATGTACTGTAGTACCTTGGGAATAACTGACATCAATGGTGATCTCCCTCGTGCTTGTTAACGGTTTACCTCATTGACCGGTAATCAAGTGGTTTATGCCATGTTTGACATCAAGACATCTATTCACATGGTTATATTCGTACTACATCGGGATTGGTAAGAAGACCCTGGGCTAAGTCATCACTCTTATATGTACTTTTCCCAGGTTGCGAAGGATTTCTTTTGAACTATGACACATATATTGTTACATAGATCCACTTTGTATTGGTCGTGGCTATGTCTAGTCATCTCGTAGATACACTATGTATTCTTTGTGGCTATGATCAGTTCAGTTTATAGGAGTATATATCCACATTGTATCTTTAGTGGCTATACCTTTTGTCAATATAGTTATGGATCTGCAGTGTATTTTATGGTGGCCATACCTAAAAGTCTTTATCACTCAAGCATAGGTATGCCTGCCTTGGGTTTGAAACATGTCATAATACTTGTTTGATGGTTGTGTGTAGCTTTTTCCAACCTATCTGCATCCATACCCTTGCTCGGAAAAGTATACAAAGTACTTCATTCATCATTGTCTTCTAACTTCATACTATGGGGGGCAATTTGTTACACATCAAAACTACTCACTTCAATAGTGTTGCAAGTTTCATCATTACAAGTGTTGTAAGTGTCACATCTTGTCCGCAAGTGTCGCATCTTGACCACAAGTGTTGCAAGTGTCACAAAATCATACTTCCATATTGCCTATGTCGTTCCTCTAACGACATCATAAGGACACTTAGGACACCTCAAAGACTAGTTTTGAAGAAGATAAATCACTTGACAGGGAGTACAAACCTTTTGCCACCAAAAGAGCCACTCAAAAATGGATTTTGGAGAGGAGCGCTCCCCTACCCACTAACAGGGAGTGGTGGCACTCCCTAGGCCTCTTTTGGGGAGTGTTTGAGCTCTCTATGCACCCTTTTGGGGGAGCGCTACCCTTTCTGAGTGAATTTTTTGGTTTGTTGGAGGAAATCAGGGGACAATCCCCTCAATATCTGAAGGTAGTTGGGTTTGAATCTTGGATCAAGGCATGATATTAGGGAAGATCCTCAACTGAAGGAGAGGAAGCCTTAACTTATCCCAAATATCTCTCAAGTGGTTGGGCCTCTTCAAGGTTATATAAGGAGGCCTTCTCATGGTGAATGGTACATGAAAAATACTAGAGGTATGAAACCTATGATCTCATAGGCAACATACAGAAAACAAAAGAGACTAGAGATTGATACCAAACTTATGATCCTATAAGTGGTATGAACATAAGAGATTGGATATGTGAAACTTATGATCTCATAAGTGAGATGCCATCCAAGCAATCAGTGTAGATTACTTGAGCAAAGGGGTTGGACAAGGAGAACTGGAATAAGTTGTTGCACCTTCATCAAAGGATTGTAAGTACTTTTACTTGTTCTCATCAATATATCAATGCTTGGCCTATTTCTTTCAAACTTATGTTTGTTCCACATGAGTTTGTTTGCAATAGATGGATCTATATTTGAGCTAATCTCATTAGAGTAGGAAGTCCATTGTATCTTTGTTTGTTCTACAGGACCTATCAGGGAGCTCGGGATCAAAGCTCAGCTTGGACTTTGCAAGGACAAACATCGTTAATAAGGTACACATCTTTCTTTTTCTCCTTCGTATGTTAGCTTGATTATATCTAAAAGTATGTCAGTGTCCATGTTAAGCACTTTTTTTCCTTGGCCTTAGAAGTCTAGAGACCAAGAGGGAATCCACTTGTCCGCAAGGGGATTCACCTATAACAGTGGCATATGCACTTTGATGGTTCATGCTCCAATGAAGGAAACAAAGTTGGTATTATCTTGTACTCTCCTGAGGGAAATATTCATACCTTTTCCTATAGGTTAGATTTTTCTTGCACAAACAATGTTACTGAATTTGAAGCATTACTGTTAGGCATTGAAAATGCCTAAAATCTGGGTTGTGGTCACTTTTCAATTTTTGGGGTTTCTGAGTTGGTTGTGAACCTTGTACGTAATATATACTCTCCTAGAAACAAGTTAATGAAACACTACACCCAAACTATTTGGGCACTTATCTCAAACCTACTATCTTTCAACATCACTCATGTTAAAAGGGAATTGAACTCAATGGATGATTGGTTAGATATTTTTGCAACCTCTCCTAATTAGAAACTTATGCCACAAAGACCTGATTGTACTTTTCAATATTTGTATCATCCACATATCCCTAAAAATATAGAGTCATGGAGGGTATTCCCTGGTGATTAAAGCATCTATGCTTTCATTCAAAATGAACCTTTTATGCCTAAGGAAATTATATCAATGGAAGATAACAAGATTCCTAAAGGATTGACTCCTCTAGAAAGTTCATTTTCATCGAGTGATATAGGAAACAAAGAGAAACATAAAGAAGAGGAGTCGAAAAGGAAAGTGGGTGAACCCATTTCCTTGAACATTGGAACAACTGAGTCTCCAAAGGATGTTAAAATAGGTTTCCAATGTTCTGATGAAGAAAAATTGAAATTCACCAGATTGCTTGGTGAATTTCAAAATGTTTTTTCTCAGTCTTATGAGGATATTCGTGGTTTTGATCCTGCTTTTATACAACATGTCATTCCTATCAAGGAGGGCATAAAACGAGTTAGGAAAAAATAAAGACTCGTTAACCCTGTGCTGGAAGAAACTGTTGGATCATGTTGTCATTGATGCCAATGGTTTGATTGATTGATGTCATTGATTGATGTCAAGTGATTGATTGATGTCAAAGGATTGATTGATTGATGATTTATGTAATATAATATGTATTGTCCTTGATGAGAATGC
>ML807011.1:191488-218392 GCA_009831015.1 Picea engelmannii | reverse complement strand
CTACATGCTCCCACTTCCAAGAAGGAGGTTCAAGCTTTTATGGGGGTGACGCACCCACACACACACATGCAAAGAATATAACACATACCCAGCAAAGCTACTTGGACACATTGTCTTTGGTTCAAGAATAAGCATTGATCCTGAAAGGATTGTTTCTATCCTAAATCTACATGCTCCCACTTCCAAGAAGGAGGTTCAAGCTTTTATGGGGGTTATTAACTTTGTCTGTAGGTTTGTTCTTGATTTTTCTATAATGGTAAAGACAACTCATAATATGCTTAAGCAAGATCGTTCCTTTTCTTGGATAGATGACATTGAAAATGCTTTTGCAGGGATCAAGAAAGAATTAGTTCTGCACCGGTTCTGGCCAAGCCAGATTTTGAGAAGGAATTTATGATATATACTAATGCCACAGAGGAATCCATTTATGCTATCCTCATGTAGGGTGATGACCAAGGTAACGTAAAACCAGTGGCTTACATGAGTCAAATATTGTTTGATGATGAGTTTAAATATTCTTTTATTGAAAAACATGCTTTCTCTCTTGTTAAAGCTGTTGAAAAATTTCACCACTTCATCATAGGTAAGCATACATTGGTAAAATTCCCTTTACCCACTGTCAAGTTTTTGTTCTCATAGACTTATATTTCAGGGAAGCTTGCACAATTGCTTGCCAAGATTCAGGAGCATGATTTAACTATCATGACTTCTAACACCATCAAGGGATGTGACTTAGCCCTTCACTTAGCTCAGTATTTTGAAACTAGTGAAGAAATTGATGAGCAAGATAGTTCTCTATCAACATTTTTTTACATTGATAATGAATTCCTTCCCATTTCTAAACATCCTTGGTATAAAAATTTGGTTTACTATTTGAAAAATCAAATATGTCCAGATAACTTAGACACTCATCAAAGAAGGAGGCTCTGTCTCAAATATGCTAGATACATCCTTATAGGAGACTTCTTGTTTAGAAGATCTTCCAATGGCATGTTGCTTTGTTGTGTAAACAATGAGGAAGCACATAAATTGTTGCAAGAAACTCATGGTTCTTCAAATTCTGTTGTTCACATAGGAGTTCATTTTTCTGCTAAAACCATTGCTTTTAATATTATCAGAAAAGGATACTATTGGCCTTCAATATTTCATGGTTCTTATGATTTTTCCAGATCTTGTGACAAGTGCCAAAAATTTGCTGGGAAAGAATGCCTTTCATCCTTGTCATCACAACCTATCCTCTCTGACTTTCCTTTTTCAAAATGGGGTTTGGACTTTATTGGTCCTATTAATCCTCCATCTTTAGCAGGAAAAGTATTTATCTTGACAGCCACAGACTATTTTACAAAATGGTATGAAGTTGTCCTGCTTAAACATTTGACAGATGAGCAGGTGATTTATTTCCTTGAAAATAATATTTTTTCCAGATTTGTTCCTCCTTTGGAAATTATTATAGACAATGGTCTCTCTTTTATTTCTGCTAAGCTGACCCAATTTTTAGCTAATTTGGGGGTTAAACATTTTACCTCATCGGCTTATTACCCCCAAGGGAATGGGTAGGCCAAGTCTACCAACAAGAATCTGGTGAGAATTGTCAAAAGGCTCATTGAAGATAAGCCTCGTCAATGGCACACTCTCCTCACTTAAGCCCTTTGGGCATATCGGAATACCGCCAAGGTGAGCACTTGTTGCACTCCTTTCTAGTTTGTTTATGTTCAAGAAGCCATTATGCCTATTGAGATGGAACTTTTCTCCTTAAGGTTAATGCTACATGCCGAATAATTAAATTCTTATGATGTTTTAGAAAGGATGAATGCACTCCTGGATTTAGAGGATAAAAGGATGTTTTCCTTGGGTAATATAAAGAGAAGACAATAGGCTCTTAAAAAATATTTGAACAAGATTGTCAAAGGTGTCAAATTTAAAGTCAATGAGAAGGTACTGTTGTGGGATTCAACTCATGTTGATAGAGGAATACATTCAAAGTTTCAAAAATTATGGTTGGGTCCTTTCAAGATTGCTTTTGTCCTGGGTGCAAATTCTTACATTCTAAAGGATTTACAAGAGCAATTGTTTTCCTACAACACTAACGGTTCCCACTTAAAGGATTACATGGAACCAACTTGAAGAGTTTAACATTGTTTGAATTGTTTCTGTATTTTTGCAATTTTCCAATTCTTCTTTCATATTAGTAGTTTTCCATTTTTCTATTTTCATTTATGTAATTTCATTTTTCTTGTTTTCAATTTTGTTGTTTCATTTTTGTTATGACATTTCTTTCTTTTTGTTCTTTTGATTTCAATTCTTGTCAAAAATAAAATGTGTTGGGGTCCTATAATTATAGGTAACCCGATTCTTCAGCTGCTATTTGGTGTTGCCCCCGTGATGAAGACATCTGGCTTGTTGGTCTCTCGGTTGTTTCCATTTCCCCCTCCATCATTTTCGCCTGATCCTCCATCACCCTATTGCATCCTTCATCCACCGTTGCGCTTTTCAGTCCATCACCATTCATTCCTTCACCCCTTTGCCAATCCTATCCCTCCATGAATAAACAAACTTAGGCTAAAAAGAACAATAAGTTAATAATGTTACCAATAAAATAAGTTAATTAGATTAATTGATAATTTTAGTGTAGTTAGAATAGGTTAGACTAATTAATAATAAATTAATTATTAATTAATTAATTAATTAAGTAAGAAAGAAAGCTTATTAGTAATTAATTAATTGTTAATTAATTAAATGATTAATTAAGTTAGTTAGATTTAAATGTTAACATTAATCAAAAAATGAAAACAAATTACAAAAAATAAACAAAAAATATAAAAAATATAATAATTAATTATAAAACATATTATAAAACATAAACATTAAAAACAAATAACAAAACAAAACGTAAAACAAATAAATAAAAACAAAACACAAATAAATTAAAACAAATAAAACATTAATAAAAACATGAATTAAACAGTAAACAACACATAGTAAATATGTAAATACAAAAATTAAAAAAATCAAAATCAAAAGTCAAACACATTAACACCTGCAACTTCACCCACACATCCCAAATAAAATTAAAATCCACGTCCATAAACAATTTTGGACCCCCCTTGCCATCCGATGTTTAACGAGTGGCGAGGGGGGTCCGGAATGAAGTTGTTTCATGAAACCACCCCAGGACACTTGTCAGCTCCAAAATCAAGTGGACCCCCCCCCTAAAAAAAAAAAAACCACTTACCACCTTAGGGGGGTCTGGAATTACCACCTTTTCCCAAAAAAAAAATACTTTCGCAACATTTTGACCAGTCTTTTTCTGAAGGTGATTGCGAGAAAAAAAAGATGAAATTTCAAAAATCGAGAGAGGTTTTTGTTCATCATTGGATGAAGAACAAAAAAACCTCCCATTTTTTTCACAGGTTCCATGATCAAAGAGAATTGAAGCCATCTTCGAGCCCTATTTTTTCAGTTTTTCAGTTTGCCTGTTATAGTCCTGATTTTGCGGGAGCTGTAGGCGAATTTGGTGAAACCAAAGGAAATTGTTTTCCTGAACATTCCCATATACAATAAAATCCTTCAGTATTTTCCGAAGTGTCACTTATTGGGAGAAACAAATGTCTGAGCGTACCCCTATTTTCAGCAGATTTGGCCAAAATCTCAGTTCAAATATTTTTGGGATTTACTTGCTATTTTTGGGATTTACTTGCTATTTTCAGCCAGGTGGTTGAATTCAACCTCCGGATCCTGAGGAGAGTCTTGTTTATATATTTTAATGAATCAAATGTTCAAGGAATCAGTCAGGGGACCATGATTTAGTTTTTGTAAAACAGCTCACTGAGCTTTCTGTACTTTCATCAATTCATTAATACAGTGCTATGATGCAGGATTCATGTGACTATTTCTGCTGGTGATGTGCATCCCTCTTTGTAAATTTGTTTTCTCTGTTATCATAATTAATTTATATCTCTTAATTATTTCGAGAATATTAAGAATAGAATTGGTTTTAATGTACCCTCTGTCTCTAGCTTGGTATAGTTTTTTATGTTTTCCACTGAAGGTTAAACTCATAATTCTCAGTTGCTCTATGTTTAATTGGATTTCTTAACCTGTTCCATCTCTCCCATTTCATTTAAGTTAAAGGATCCAGTGAGTTTCCTACCTTTCCCTGCAAATATTAGCCTTTTGACATGGATTTTCGATCATTTGTTACAGTGACTCCATAGCCCATGGTTTCTCTTCTCTGCCCCTACCCAATTATTAAAAACAAATCCTATTATGCATAACTAGCCTAATACCCTATTTCAAACAAATCTAAATTTTACAGAGAGATCCCTCTCTAAGTCTTGGAGGGATAGATCCAAGACTCAAAGTGGTTTTGATTTTGCCTCTGTGACTACCTCCACAACCTTGGGAAAATTACAGAGTGTTAACAGAATGGCGACTGTACTGGGGAAGATTTCCCCAGTAGTACACTTCAAATTTTTAGATATGATCACTGATGGTGGACAATGACCAGACATAAGAAGGTTGAGATCATTCACCTGGTGATTCCAATTAGCTTCAGACAGTGCCAACTCAAAGACTCCACTGGAGGAAGAACTTGAAGCATGACCAAGAAGCTTAGAAAGATCAGGTACTCAAGCCCAAATTGCATTCAAGACATCTTTGGTTTTATATGTAATTATGTTCTATCTTATTCTAAACCTGATCAAAAGTACATTGCTAAAGATTGCATTGAACACCTGCTAATTCATGAGCCTTAAGAGACTAAGCCCCAAATTGTAGATCCTGTATATACTCATACACTTGCATAAATCCCAGTGAGACATGATCCTTGTGCTTTATCTCCTGCCATTGTTGAAATTCCAGTCAGCTGTAAGCCCCTTGATTTACCTCCTATACCTGTGAAAGTCCAAGATAGATACAAGCCTCTGTTTTTGCCTCCTATTCTCCATGACCTCCCTGTCAATTATAACAATAATCTTCCTAGGTTTGATGGAGAGAATGCCAATATCACTGTTGAAAAACACATCCAGAGGTTTGAAGATTTCCTTGATCTGTTTGAGGTGGAAGAAGATGATGTTTGTATCGGGATGTTTTCC
The DNA here is from genome assembly GCA_009831015.1 of Picea engelmannii. Taxonomy (NCBI): domain Eukaryota; kingdom Viridiplantae; phylum Streptophyta; class Pinopsida; order Pinales; family Pinaceae; genus Picea; species Picea engelmannii. Next base: position 213,299 of record ML807011.1, on the reverse strand, counting down.
CTATCATTGCTAGGTAAAGTTAAAGCTTGGTTTAAGAACCTTCCAGCTGCAAGCATCAGAAATTTTCATCAGTTCATGCAAGTTTTCTTAGATAGGTGGGTGATCATGGGAAATGTTTTCCTCATTCTAGAAGAGTATGACCACTTGAAAAGAAATTCGAGACAGACGGTACATCAGTTCTCGACCAAGTTAAATAAGGTGTATCATTCAATACCTGTGGATGTAAGGCCACCTCTTGATTTAGCTCAATTGCATTACTCGGATGCCTTTGATCCAGAAATGACATTCCAATTAAGAGAAAAGAACACTGCAACCCTTGAAGAAATGAAAAATATTGCAGTTGACATAGAAGCTAATTTGTTGCACAAAAGGTCCAAGATAAGAGTAGATGAAAAGGCTAGGACTGAAAAGAATTGGATGACACCTTCAGAAGTGAAGCTAGACATCCTGGCCAACACTGTAAAAGAGATGATGCAGAAAATTAGTAACATAGGGGAAATTTTTGTTCAAGGACCTTATGTCCCATTAATGCCAAAAAGGGAAAAGATCAATGTCCCCAAACACCTTGCAGCCCAGCCTCAACATTTTGATCCACCCAACGATTATTTCATGTATTCAATTCACAATACAATCGAAGATGAAGTTCAAAATCAAAAGATAGAGGAGGATTCTCCTAATATGATATGATATGCTTCTCCTGATATGAGGAGGATTTCATCCATGAATGATTCACCCAAGCTTGATTGGTACAATGATGATTATACCACATTGGTTTTTTCAAAGAAATCAGCCACATATGATTGGGAGGAAGAAGATATTTTNAGAAGCTTAGAAAGATCAGGTACTCAAGCCCAAATTGCATTCAAGACATCTTTGGTTTTATATGTAATTATGTTCTATCTTATTCTAAACCTGATCAAAAGTACATTGCTAAAGATTGCATTGAACACCTGCTAATTCATGAGCCTTAAGAGACTAAGCCCCAAATTGTAGATCCTGTATATACTCATACACTTGCATAAATCCCAGTGAGACATGATCCTTGTGCTTTATCTCCTGCCATTGTTGAAATTCCAGTCAGCTGTAAGCCCCTTGATTTACCTCCTATACCTGTGAAAGTCCAAGATAGATACAAGCCTCTGTTTTTGCCTCCTATTCTCCATGACCTCCCTGTCAATTATAACAATAATCTTCCTAGGTTTGATGGAGAGAATGCCAATATCACTGTTGAAAAACACATCCAGAGGTTTGAAGATTTCCTTGATCTGTTTGAGGTGGAAGAAGATGATGTTTGTATCGGGATGTTTTCCCTATCATTGCTAGGTAAAGTTAAAGCTTGGTTTAAGAACCTTCCAGCTGCAAGCATCAGAAATTTTCATCAGTTCATGCAAGTTTTCTTAGATAGGTGGGTGATCATGGGAAATGTTTTCCTCATTCTAGAAGAGTATGACCACTTGAAAAGAAATTCGAGACAGACGGTACATCAGTTCTCGACCAAGTTAAATAAGGTGTATCATTCAATACCTGTGGATGTAAGGCCACCTCTTGATTTAGCTCAATTGCATTACTCGGATGCCTTTGATCCAGAAATGACATTCCAATTAAGAGAAAAGAACACTGCAACCCTTGAAGAAATGAAAAATATTGCAGTTGACATAGAAGCTAATTTGTTGCACAAAAGGTCCAAGATAAGAGTAGATGAAAAGGCTAGGACTGAAAAGAATTGGATGACACCTTCAGAAGTGAAGCTAGACATCCTGGCCAACACTGTAAAAGAGATGATGCAGAAAATTAGTAACATAGGGGAAATTTTTGTTCAAGGACCTTATGTCCCATTAATGCCAAAAAGGGAAAAGATCAATGTCCCCAAACACCTTGCAGCCCAGCCTCAACATTTTGATCCACCCAACGATTATTTCATGTATTCAATTCACAATACAATCGAAGATGAAGTTCAAAATCAAAAGATAGAGGAGGATTCTCCTAATATGATATGATATGCTTCTCCTGATATGAGGAGGATTTCATCCATGAATGATTCACCCAAGCTTGATTGGTACAATGATGATTATACCACATTGGTTTTTTCAAAGAAATCAGCCACATATGATTGGGAGGAAGAAGATATTTTTCAATGGAATGTAACTCTATACCATTAGATTATAATTCATTTCAAATTTTGAAGGAGGAAAGTGCAGAAAATTTGCAAGAAAATGCAAACTGCCTATCCTTATGTTTTGCCTCGCTCCTGAGAAAATATGACAAGAAGATTGCACATAGAAAGGAGGACGAATGTTCTAATGCATCAGTTAAGGAAAACAGGGGAGATATAAAAGCCGATCCAGAGGTGCATCCCTTGAGCCTTTTTGAAGGTCAAACCTCAGATGAAATCATGAAGCCTGAAATAGGTGATGAGCTAATCCATCTTGATTCATTTAAAATTTTGAGGGGGAATTTTGGTCAGATTCTAGTTGAAAGTCACAATGTAAGCCATGATTCATGAAGTACCAGTAGAGCCAATGCCACCATTATCTAAAGATTTTTATAACCCTATAGATGATATTCTGGATAATGTGTGTTTTCAAAGTTAGTTTTCATTTACCTCCAATGATTTCAAAAATTGTTATGATATGGATATGATTAGATAGTCATCTACAGGGGTGTTTTCAGTAGAAGCATCATTTCAGAACCCATCAGAAAATTTGTAGCCATGTCAGGAAGTGCATGAGGATGAAAATAACATAACTACAAATCATGAAGTTGAGTTAGTTAAGTTTGAATACCCAGTAATAGGTCAAGTTTATCTTGATCTAGTGGCTATTTATATGGAGAAACTGTTCATCACAGAGCCACATTGCATTCCCAGTTTTTTTGTTATGTGTCGTGATTATCAACCCCTTGTGATGAAGATCGGGATGGAAACCATTTCATGATGCCTATGCAAGTTCTATTTCTAATATTGTTTGAAAACATTGAAAGAGAAGAGTTGTTAGAGAAGTTTCTTGACTAGTTGCACTGGCATTATTGTATCATTTAGAACGACGGAATTGACAGTAGTGTAGGGTAGGTAGAAGTTTTGAATAATCTATGTCATTCGAGCATATTTTCCAGTTTTGAATGGTTTCCAGTAGAGTTTGCAGTTGATGATATCTAGTTCAACGTTCAATCAAATCTGATCCAGTTCGAGGATTGTAGTTGTAGCAACTCCATGGCCCAATGAATAAAGCACCAGTTTGCATGTTCAAAGTTTAGTGGTTCTTGAAATTTCCTGAAAGAGATTCCATCCCCAGGTGGAGCCTATGTTGGGGTCCTATAATTATAGGTAAGCCGATTCTTCAGCTGCTATTTGGCGTTGCCCCCGTGATTAAGACATCTAGTTTGTTGGTCTCTCAGTTGTTTCCATTTCCCCCTCCATCCTTTTCGCCCGATCCTCCATCACCCTGCTGCATCCTTCATCCACTATTGTGTTTTTTAGTCCACCACCCTTCATTCCTTCACCCCTTCGCCAATCCTATCCCTCCATGAATAAACAAACTTAAGCTAAAAAGAACAATAAGTTAATAATGTTAGCAATAAAATAAGTTAATTAGATTAATTAATCATTTTAGTACATAGTTAGAATAGGTTAGACTAATTAATAATAAATTATTAATTAATTAATAATTAAGTTAGCTTGTTAGCAATTAATCAATTGATAATTAATTAAATGAGTAATTAAGTTAGTTAGAATTAAATGTTAACATTAATCAAAAAATGAAAACAAATTACAACAAACAAACAAAAATTATAAAACATATAATAATTAATTAAAAAAAAATTAAATAAAAAACATATTATAAAACATAAACATTAAAAAGAAATAACAAAACAAAACATAAACAAATAAATTAAAACAAAAGACAAATAAATTAAAACAAATAAAACATTAATAAAAACATGCATTAAACAATAAAGGACACATAGTAAAAATGTAAATACAAAAATTAAAAAAATCAAAATCAAAATTCAAACACATTAACACCCGCAACTTCACGCACACATCCCAATTAAAATTAAAATCCACGCCCATAAATAATTATGGACCCCCCCTTGCCATCCAAAGTTTAATGAGAAGGGGGGGTTTGGAATGAAGTTGTTTCATGAAACTACCCCTGGACACTTGTCAACTCTACAAGCTAGTGGACCCCTGCCCCCCCACCCTAAAACCACTTACCACCTTAGGGGGGGTCCGAAATTACCACCTTTGCCCAAAAAAACCACTTTTGCAACGTTTTGACCAGTCTTGTTCCGAAGGCGATTGCAAGCAAATGAAGATGAAATGTCAAAAATCGAGAGAGTTTTTTGTTCATAATGGGATGAAGAACAAACAACTCTCCTAGTTTTTTCACAAGTACCATGAGTAGGGAGAATCGAATCCATATTCGAACCATATTTTGCCCGTTTTTCATTTTTCTTATTACAGTCCTGATTTTGCAGGAGTTGTTTCTACGAGATGGATGTGAATTTGGTGAAACCAAAGGAGGTTTTTGTCCAGAACATGCCCATATACAATAAAATCCTTCATTTGTTTCCCAGGTGTCACATATTGGGATAAACAAATGTCTAAGCATACCCCTATTTTCAACAGATTCAGCCAAAATCTCAGTTCAGATATTTTTGGGATTTACTTGCTATTTTCGGCCAGGTGGTTGAATTTGACCTCCTGAGCCTGAGGAGAGTCTTGTTTATATATTGTAATGAATCAAATGTGTAAGGCATCAGTCAGGGGACCATGATTTAGTTTTTGTAAAACAACTCACTGAGATTTTTGTACTTTCATCAATTCATTAATATAGTGCTATGATGTAGGATTCTTGTGACTATTTCTACTGGTGATGTGCATCCCTCTTTGTAAATTTGTTTTCTCTATTATCATAATTAATGTCTGTCTCTGAATTATTCTGAGAATATTAAGAATAGAATTGGTTTTAATGTACCCTCTATATCTAGCTTGGTATAGTTTTTGATGTTTTCCACTGAAGATTAAACTCAGAATTATCAGTTTCTCCGTGTTTAATTGGATTTCTTAACCTGTTCCATCTCTCCCATTTCATTTAAGTTAAAGGATCCAATGATTTTCCTACCTTTCCCTGCAACTATTAGCCTGTTGACACAGATTTTTGATCATTTGTTACAGTGACCCCATAGCCCATGGTTTCTCTTCTCTGCCCCTACCCAATTCTTAAAAACAAATCCTATTCTGCATAACTAGCCTAATACCCTATTTCAAACAAATCTAAATTTAACAGAGAGATCCCTCTCTGAGTCTTGGAGGGATAGATCCAAGACTCGAAGTGGTTTTGATGTTTCCTCTGTGACTACCTCCACAGCCTTGGGCAAATTACAGAGTGCTAACAAATTGTTGGATCATGTTTTCCACAGCGACACTTCTAGAAAGTATTTTTAATCAATAACAATCAAGATTACATGATTGTTATGATGACCCCCCTGAAGGTATCATTGAATTTGTTATATACTTTCACTATTGTTTTATGAGATAGTTGGTTACATCTCGCTTTTGTTTTCTGTTTCTTCATCCATTTCGAGATTCAAAAGAAAAAGTTCAGAAAAAATTTCTCTTTTAAGTCAAGACGAAATTTTAGTTGAATGATTATGATTACAAGGATAAACCCCCTCATACTTAACACTTTCCATGAGTTATTCCCAAATTCCCGGTCATTTTTCCATTAAATCCACTCACTTCCCCTTGTTGCATAATCATTCTGATTTATATCTTCTTGATCTGATGTTACTTGTTCTGCGAAACCAAACACTCTGAGTTCTTAAATTGTTGGAAATAGATTTCCTTGTGGAGGCGCCTATTTTTTGACGATTAAAATCGCAACGATGAATTTCTCCCGTAAAGTATTGCTAAATCCTTAATATTTAACTATGCTAATTATATAATACTAGTAGGTGGGACCTCCTTGTTGACTGGAGGTGCAAGAATAGACATATCACACATTTTTTTGTAGTTGTTTTGATGTTGCTTACACAGTTCTACATGGTTGAAAATGCAGTCTTGGTTTCATTTTGACATAGTAACGGGTGGATGATGCATTTTATGGAATGCTTTTGTGATTCAAAGAATTTTTTTTATGATGGCCATGTATTTACATTTGCTATTATTTAGCCATGTCATTGATCATTGTGACCAATTACCTAGCCACATATATACAAGATATATATATGTTCTTTTTCTCTCTATCCATGAAATATTCTTTATGTATGAACAAATAATGGATCAGTGATGCTTGGATTTGTGTGTTCTTGAGAATTTTGATTGTATAAATGTGTGTTCTATCTCTATGTGATGACTGTAACATGTTTCGGATTGCAAGAAAAAGAATTGAGTTTTGTTTAAGTTGTGCATTGAATGGTTGCTTGGTTGTTTGATATCCTGTTGGGTATCTGTGGATAATAAGTAAATGTCGTACATATCACTCTATATCAATGGTGGAGGGTTTCATTTTATGTATTACCATTCGTTATCTCTGTTCCCTCACAGTCATGATCGTAACCCTGATTCAGTCGCATTCGAGTGACTAGTAGTTGTTGTGTTATTTCTTCAAGCCTAGAGTCATGGTCGTTGGCTCATTCTTAGTGTCTTTTCACTGAAGCATCCCAAGATCCAGTATTGGGGTGGCCATAACATTAATATGAACTGTATGGTTGTGGGGTGATGCTAGTTATATCTCGACGTTATGATGTATGCATCCTCACTGGTATTGCTGTCAGTTTGTTCGACTCTTAAGAAAATGGACAGATAGGTTATATCTTTGTGTTTTCTTTGAATAACCGTCACTATTCATTTAAATTTGCCTCTCCTCTGCAAGTGTTAAATGCACTATGTGAATTGGGTTATTGTCTACCTGCCTTTGTTATCTCTGGGTGTTAATTATTGGTCTTGTCCACGACTTGGAGTAATAAGGGTATTGTGTCGCTCATTGTTTTATCTTTTTCAAGTGTATTCTTCCTATGATTGATAAGTCTCAAAAGACCTGAAGCTCTTTGTGTTATGGTTAAAAGAGGAACATATTATTATTGTCTCCCTGCATTTAATTATGACAGACCCGATTGGATTTCCAACTGTCTTTGCTCCTTTCAGGCACCTTTTTGGTTTTCAAATATGAGGTTATCAGTGGAATGGCTATGGAGGTTTTTCGTCGAATCTTTGTCTCATATTTCTATGATAAAATTGGTTGAACAGTTATAGGCGCTTGCATACAGTTGAGAATTGTCTCCTTTCATTATGGTGTTTTTACTAGCGTGGTCTTGATTGAAATTGGAAACACCTGTGTGTTTTTCTGGGCTCGATCAGGGTTATGGCTAATTATGAAAATGGTGCCTGTGTGTAATTGGCTATGTTCGCCTCATATATATTATTGGATCATCATACAGATTATCGATGGTTATATCAAAAGTGATAAGGCTCAGTTTTTATGTTGACTGTTGTTTCGTTGAAACACCTTATTGATTGATATGATGAAGACTGTGTGTAATCGGGCATATTTTGTAAGTTTGTTCTTACAAAAAAAAGGGGGACCTGTCTATATTTTAATTGGGCCCGATTGGTAGAAAATGCATATTTATTATTATAATGATGCATTATGGGATAGAGGTCGAGCATATTGCTTTGTATTTTCTTTAAATTCTTAAAAGGAAAGAAAAGAAATAAAAGACCAGTGCTTTCTTAAACAGAACTGTTGAATGGAAAGTTTTTTTGGTTATGAGTTATGATTGAACAAACTATTATGAATTGATAAATTATGGGAAATTTAAATGTTGGAACAACAAACAATTTGATACATAGTAAATGTTGGTGTGGTGTTGGTGTTTTTCGATTGATTTTAGTACAGAGTTATGATTATTGATTACTTAATTTGTTTTATGAACAATATCCATTAACTTCCTTGTCATTCTATCACTTTTTGGCGCATTATGAATCCCCTAACATTCCTAGATTCACTTTGCATGCCCTGTTCTTAAAATTAAATTATAATTAAGTGGAAAATTTGTACTATAACAATTAAAGGATTACACAGAGATGGGTTACGGTTGATATGTTTTGTTATTACAACATAGTTGACTGTTTAACGACTTGTTGAGTAGTAATCATGATCTACTCCCTTTCATTGTATCACTTTTATCTCAATATAACCCCCTCATATATCCCAGAACCCTTATTCACCCCCTTCTTATTGACAAGTATTAAACGATTTTTATGGATTGGATTTCATGGGTCTGAAGTGTTGCTGAGCCAAACTTTGTTTCATATTTAAAGAGATGCCATGTATGGTTTGTTTAAGAAGATAGTTTCTAATAAACGCTGCATACAGGAATGAGATTCTTCATCAGAGGATTCCATTGTCGAAATAACAAGGGAAGAGGGAATTGGAATAGAGGCCTTAGAAGGCCAAGATTTTCGATACATTTTGATGGAGATCCACAAGGATTAAACCAGATATTCCAAGCTAAAATTTTCAACTGGATTGGACAAGGGCTAGTCCAATCTAGGACAGAAAGGCCTCCCTTCCAACCCCAATATGTCCATGGTATCCCAGTTCCCCTTTATGTTTCATTACAACCTGAAGTCCCTGAAAATGACGGATGGAAAGAGATTTTTGACCCAACAGTCTCCCAACATCATGGTTGTACCAATTTGTCTCTACCTGCTCCTCCTCCACTGGGTAACCCAATTGTCCAAATTTCTCTTGCACTCTCACCTTTACAGTCTTCCCACACAAGAAAGAGACTCAAAACCGAAGCCCACCATGCACATGATAAAGGAAAAGTTGTTGTTTCCCCATCCTCTCCCTCAAGTGATTCTGCCAAATCTATTCCATCCTACATGCACTTGAGAGAGGACTGCTCTCATGTTATCAGTGAGATCAATATTAAAGGCTCCACACATCCTAAGTCTAATTCAAAGAAATCAAAGGGAGACAGAAGAAACAAAGGGAAAATTTCCTCCCAAAGTGGCAAATATGATTTTTGAGTATATTTATTTATTGATTGTTGAAAACAGTTGACTGCTGAAGTTTTTGGAAAACATACTATTTTTGGATATTTTGGATATTGTATTTTGGATATGGTTTAAAATATCATTGATATTAATTTCCAAATTATGAGAATGATGATGGGAGACACGAGGGATGTGTTTGATTGATTGACTAGTTGTGTTTATTTTTTTTAAGAAACTAAAGGGAGTCAGAAGGGGTCCCACCTACTAGTTATAATTTATTAAAGACCCTTATTATTATTATATTAAGTTTTCCCCTAAACTAAAAGTTAGTTGAGTTTTAGTTAACTTAACTAAAAGAATTAGTTGAGCTACTTCAACTAAATTTGATTTATTAAAGGCAAAAAAAGAAGGAAGAACAAGGGGAGAATAGAAGGAGAAAGAATACTAAGGTATGCTCTTGAGTTTTATTGAGATAGTTCAGTTGTCATTCATTCTTTAATTTATTAAAAGCCTAATTCTCTTTTATGACAGTAGGGTATTATTGTAGATAGAAAGATTCAAGGTTGAATTACATCATTCATACACTTGTTTTCAGAGATGTTGATCTATCTTTGATAGTCTGTGTAGACTTGTTTGTTTATGAATTAAATTTCATAACTGATAAAGGATATTGTGCCAAGTCGAGTGGGAAGCAATATGTGACAAGTTGATCTAGCTTTTAAAGTTCATTTTTTTAACTTTCTGACAGAAGTCCTTTTGTATGGTTTTCACCGGGGATATCTAAGTTTGACTTTGGTCCAAACTCCCTTAGGGATTTTTGTCAAGAGAAAAATTCTTTAGATTTCTTTCAATGAAATAAGCGATTGCTATTTTGTCTCATCTACGTTAAATTTTGACTTGGTATTTTTGCTTTTGTCTCCACATTTACTTTTGCATCTGTTATATTCAAAAAATTGTATAAAAATATTGAATTTTACAACAATCTTTTATTTATAAAAAAAATCAGCCTAAGCCCTTGTAACTAATACTTTTGGATTAGGAAACAAATTTTGAGGCTATAAACATAGGGTAATATTCCCGTCTATATTGCCTTAGACAAGCAATATCTGAAAAATGCTTGAGTAAGATTATTTCATTTATTTTCCTCAACATTGCCTAAGTAGCTTGTTATTATTTTTATACTTTCTTAGTTCCTCCACATCACTAATCAGTTCATCTTATAGATCTACTTCACCTTCAGTTTCAAATTTTTATTCATTATCTATATTATGATTTTGAGTGTTTATTCCCATAAATAGAAGCTCTGAATCTTCATGTTCACTTATGTTTGAAGAGCTGATGTCTTCTTTGGAGTAGAAGTTTTTCTTTTTCTTATAAAATTTCTTCTTGTATTGGTTTTTCTAGTTGTGGGATTCTTCATCATCATTATCCTCATGCTTGGGATAGGGACATTTGTTAGAAAAGTGTATGATTTTCCACAGTTGAAATATTTGAAGGGCAACTTTCCTTTACATTTTCCAAATCTTTTCTTGAGTTTCTTTATAAAGTTGGTCTCTTCTACGTTTGATATGTATGACTGATCCTCATTAGACATATGGTCATATCTCTTATTTGATTTAAATTCCTTAAAGGTTGTTTCTCCTTTTGATGGTTTTTCATTCCCTGTTCTCATCTCATATGCTGTAAAAATTCCATGAAGTTGATCTATTGTGAGTTGATCAAGTTCCGGTCTATCTTCAATTATGGAAATCTTGGCATCATATCTCATAGGTAATAAACTTAAGATATTTTTTACAATAGGTTTATTGGTAAGTTCTTCTCATGCTGCCCCGATTGAGTTAGCTACCTCATCTACCCTATGAAAGCATTCAACAATGTTCTCTTCTTCTTTCATTTTCAAATTTTCAAATTGAGCTATATAGGTTTGTAGTTTGGCTTCCTTGAATTTGGTATTTCCTTCATATAAAACCTCCAATTTGTCCCATATTCCCTTAGCTAACTTACAATGCATTACCTTCACACATACAGAATTTGTCAATCCTCCTAGAATGGAATTAACTGCTCTTGAGTTGTCATTTCAAGTCTTCTTTCCTACACTATTTGTGGGTGGAATAGTTGGTGCAGTGTAACTATATACAATAGATTTCCAAACATCAAAACCAAGTGCCAACAGGTAGCTTTTCATTTTTATTTTCTAGAGAGGATAACCACCTCTGTTAAAAAATGGTGCTTTATTGGAAGACATTCCCTCTTCCTGGTCCATTTCTTTCAGGATCTACCTTATAGTTATTAGATGGTGTTGAAGGCACTCACTCTGATACCAATTGTTGGAAATACTAAGAGGGGTGGAGTGAATCAATATTACCTTTTTAAACAATTAGTAATTATTTTTTTATTCTAATTATCAATACTATTGATAAAAAATGGACTTGGTATTTAAACAATCAATTATATAATTATTCTTCAACAAGCATTAAAAAGTTTATAAAAAATAATCGTGTGTTTGTGAAGGACACCAATCCTCTTTTGAGCACCGACTCTTGGAGACATAAATCCCCTTCTTCAGGGCACCAACTCTAGGAAGCACCAACTCCCTTGTTTTAGGGCACCAACCCTAGGAAGCACCAACTCCCTTGTCTTTAGGGAACCAACCCTAGGAAGCACCAACTCCCTTACTTTCACACTTTACTTAGTAAAGGATATGAATCCTTCATTTCTCCTCCCTTCCACCCTCACTACATACGTATCATCAGTTCTCCTACTTAGACTCTACTTATTATTTTGATCTTCTAATCCGGATTGCAGAAACACCTCTTCTTCACCATACCTTTCTGTTTATATAGTATCCAAAAGGTATGACATTTGAACCATTGTGTATTTTAATAATGAACCATCAAACCCTTTCATTTATAAACAACTATGTTATTTTAATAACAAATTTATTCTTTTATTATCATCCTTTAAGTTTATTGGGTGAACTTGGTTCTTATTTCAATATCTTTTAATTAAGAATCATATTCTTAATTGGCATTGGTTTCCAGGTAAACCCACAGTTATGTCAACCTATAATTTGACTCATTTCACATCAAATCCATAATGAGGTGTCCAAGGACCTTTGTAGTGCATTCGAGCTTAACTGTGTCCCTGACACAGAGCTCTAACAGCCTATATGGGTGTGCCAATGCTCAAGCACCAAATCTAAATGCGCTAAACTTTTTCTCCTATGCATGAAACTAGTGGCTATATCCATGCCCTTATCCATGTATGTGATTTAATCTAGATTGTCGATTTCCAAATTCAAATTCTACAGATAGGCGCTTCCTTCAATCCACTTCCCTTTGTGACCATGGGATGAAAACCACGGGCTTCTCTATTTCACACATTATTCTATTAGTTATTTATTCTTCCACCTCTATTCTTCTACATGGGACCATAGTAAAACATCTCAGGGCTTATTTACTTTTATCCCCTTTACCTTATCACATGATCGGTGCTCGAACTAGGTTCTCTGGTACTTCATCCTTTGGACTTCCGACCTTTGCAGTCATTCAATCCTCATGGAGTACATTTCATCGCAGTGCATATAATGTTTTCACTAATAGATCATATGGTCAATATTTAGTCTCTCATTGGATGGATGATCTTGGCTTATCCAAAGGATTCAAACAAATCGACGGTTAATAATTAATTTGCAGTTAAGTGGACAATTCTCATTCACTTCGGGACTTTGGTGTTTCAAAACTCAGGCCTTTGTAGTATTCCAAATATTCTGGAGTAAATTTTGTCGAAGGGTGTATCAAAATTCCCTTCTTGATAACCTTCACATGTCCAGGAGCTAGGACTGTAGACTTAGGCACAAAGGAGCTCCCGCTCTTCGGGTATTCGGCTATTCGTGACTTCTGCCTTCGATGCTTCGGGTAGTTTTTCTGGTAAGAGAAGTTGGATATCCTCAAAGGATGTACTCGTAGAGTGACGTAGATTGTTGAAGTCACTGTTAATGTGGAACTAGCTGAGTGGCTGCCACATGTCACCTTGATTTGTGACTTTTGTATAGCTAATGTTCCAACTATACCTTGACACTTGTAACTAACTGATTGGGCCACGTGTCATATTTGTCTTTTGCTACATGTCTTACTTCGTGGCTTCAGAATTTTTGGCACTTTAATACCATCCTTCAATTATTTCTGAAGTTCTGAATAGATATACCACCATATATTTTCAATTGTCTTGATACTATGGCCTTTGCTTATTCTGGAACTTCAGAGTTCAGGAGTTCTTGGTTTATTTGATTTATTTATCACTATAGTAGGTCAAGGTTGGAGTTGAACACCTTCTTCCTTAGCACACTCTGAATATTTTTACTCCAGATCAACGGTTGACACGATTTATTATTATTCCTCTGATCCGATGGTCGACGGGATTTCATGACTTCGGGGCTTCGGCCTTTGGGTAAACTTACCTATTTTAGAATACTTTTCGTGAGAGTGGTCAACAACATAGTTGACCACCTTATTTCCTTTAGTGTGATCTAATGGTTCAAAATTTATTCTAGATCAATGGTTGACGAGGTTTCCCTTCTCTTCCTCTGATCTGACGATCAACGAGAGTTCATGACTTCAAGACTTCAGGGATTTGGCCTTTGGGTAAACTTACATGTTTCATACTCCTTTACACCGAAGTGGTCAGTGTCAAAGTTAACCACCATTGGACCCTCCTATCATCATTTAATAGTCACCATGAATATCCCATATCTGATGGCCCTCATTCACTTCATAAATTTGGGGGTTTCAATACTTTGTGTATGGGGTCTACTTATCATGTCCTTCCACTTGATTCTATATGACGATTAGGATATATCCCAAACCAATCTAATGGTTGAGAGATCACTTCAATTTCCTCCATGAAATCTGATGGCTCTTATTTAATCTCTCTCGATCTATGATTCTGGATTGATCCAACTGTCTGTAATGCTACTACTCCGAATATGATGATTATGATTTAATTCTTCCCAGTCTATAAATGAGAGATAGTGCAAATATTTTCCCAATTATGGAACCAAAAAAGATCAAAACACATCACTGTGCACCAACTGTAAAATTCCCTCTTCCCTTGATGCACCAACTGTAAAATTACCTCTACCCTCGATGCACCATAGGGGAACCTTACCTGATTTTACTTACCATATATGTAATGTTCAAAAAAATCAAAATCTAGAGAGCAGTTAGACATACCTTCAACCATTCCTTTACTATGTAGTAATTGAAAATCCTTCACTCTGATATGCCCCAGTGTTTGATTCCACAACATAGTATTTTATCCAGAGATTGTAGGAGTTTTTTCTTCTTCAAATCCAATATCATGAACAATGGAACTATTACACCCATCACTAATAGTGCTTCCTTACATATTATACAAAGTTCCATTTTGAACTCCCTTCAACATCACTCTTGTTCCTTGAACCATCCTACAGGTTTCTTTCTCAAACATTGTTTTTACCCTTGCATTATCCATTTTTCTTACAAAAATAAAATTTATGGCCAAACTTGGGATGTGCAAAAGACCATAGAGTTTTCTAAATCTTCCATCCATGAGCTTCAACTTGAGTTTTCTCATCCTATGATTTTGGTTGTCGATTCATCACCTAGGAAAGCATCACCTCCATCATACCTTTCAAACTTGCAAAACCACTCCCTGTGAGAATTCATATGAAAGGATGCACCTGATTCAACCATCCATGCCTCATGATCTGCATGTGTTCTTGAAAAATCCAAGTACACATCCCCTCCTTCTTCCTTGGAGGTTTTTTCTTCTGTAGAAGGAGCATATCTAGATCAATTTCCTCTCTCAACACTCTTGGATCTACATTTCCTCTTGTAGTTCCCTTCTTTTCCACATATCCAGCATACCTTGACAAACATTTTGGGATATTTATATCTACCCTTATATTTGGTTTTCCCACTTAAGGACTTGGATCTATTTCTTTCCTGGGAGCATCCTCTTTTAAATAATGCATTTTTTCTTTGTCCTTTCATGTTCTTTTGTCTCATTTCCTATGACAACAAGGATGATACAACATCATCGAAACTTAAAGTAGTTGTATTAATACATATGGCCACAACTAGACTATCCCATGAGTCTGGTAAAGAACAAAATACAATAATACACGTATCTTCATCTGAAATTTTAATGTCAACATAGACTAATTGAATTACCACGGTATTGAAGGCATTAAGATTCTTTTCCACTAAGTCTCCATATTTCATCCTCAGTATATATAGATTCTTCCGCGGGAATAGTTTATTTACCAGGGACTTAGACTAATAAAAATTCCCCAACTTATCCCATAATTCCTTGGTTGTATCTTCCCTTGACACATTCAGTAATACTAAATCTGAGAGACACAACCAGATTGTGCTCTTTGCCTTTCGATCCAACTTTTTCCAGCCTTATACTGACATTCATGTAGGTGCAGTACCTGGATCCACCATGATCCACTTATCTTTGTCTATCAACAGATATTCCATATTAAGCTTCCACAGCTCAAAAATTTACACATTAAATTTCTCAATATCTATTTTCAAATTGCTCACCATTTATTTTCCCATGAAGAATCAATATTGTAGATCTCCCACTCTAACAAGGATTATCACAAACCTATGCCAAACCCTTGACCACAAAGGCATCCCCCTGAAGCCAATAATGGCTCTTATACCATATGTAGATTTTAACCTTGTACAATTAATTACTGCAAATAGATTCTTAATAAAATAAGAAATATACAATGGCACACACACATTACACAAAGATTTTTACTCTGGAAACCAAAACTATGAAAACCAACAACATGTTTAGTGTTGTGCCTCTAATTTTCTATTCATCACTTTCTTCATTGTTTACAATATAATATACATATAGGATCCCGCAGCATATAAACCCATAATCCATTGAATCACATTAGTCAACAACCCTAATTCCTGAACGGAAATTAGAAAACCTTCAGAAAAATTCATGTTTCTAAAAGCCGCCAAAAAACAGACACAAAAAACCCCTCCAAAAACTGACCAAATTTGTTTTCTCAGTGGATCTTTCCCCCAAACCCCCACAACCCTCCTGACTGGGGGGTACTAAGCACCCCCAAAATTCCTTTTTGTCCCATATCAATGTACAATACATAGGATCTATTATATGATAGGTCTGCACCTCTTCCTTCTATTCCTCCAATCAGCCCATACATCTGTTAACCTAGCTTCTACTTAGTCTTTCTTCATGATGTGTTGAGTCATTTCCATTTAATTTTGTCATCCTTTATGTGCTTTTTATTAGTTCCTTGCTCTTTGTAAGGTTAAATCAAGTCATGATTTGAATTAAATAATTCATATCACCATGGTTATATCATTGTTGGGTTGCAAAAAAAGATAACTTAGGAATATTGATGCAAAAAGATATTGATTGCAAGAATGCCCCCATTCTTGCAAACAACAAAACATGTGCTATTTTATAAGTTTTATAGTTTTAAAAATATTTAAAAGTTTAAATAACAGTGTGTTGGTGCACAACATGCATTTACATCTCCATGTGAACTCGAGATTGTGCACATTTCCACCTTGTTAAACTATCACTACAAATTTTGTGCTAAGATCATGCATGTTTATGCCTCGAGCATTATTATTTCAGGGTTGTGTGTGGTTATCATTATAGGTGGTAAATAATCCCGAAAAAATGTATATTATTGACCAAAACTCTCCACTAAAGAAGTTAAGTCATGATGGTGTCACCCCAAGAGAACTAGAAATTGAAAAAAATAGAGCCAATATAGCTCGAATTGTTTGAAGCTATACCAAAAATTAGGGGTATATTTATCAGAGCATAATGGTTTGACTTCATATGTGCCTTCAATGGACATCAAACATGATTTTCCCTCATCTTTGTGAAAAAGATTGATGGATTCTAGACTCAAATTGGGGACACCACCCTTCACATTACAAAGCATTTCATCGTTGGAGCATGCACTCTCCCTATTAGTGGTGAGATATGGTTTAAAAAAGGTAATTTGTCAGCTAAAATATGCAACAAGTTTATGGTCGCATAACACAAAAACCCTGATTAGAGCCAGGGCATCTCAATCATGTGTATTAAAGAAGAGTGGAGGTTCATTCTCTCTACAGTTCAAAGATATATCACGGGAGAGGGTAGATTCTCAAGCGTTCACTATTATCACATTAGATTCCTCATGTATTTAAATGGTGATAAGGAACTAAACCTCCCCTTCTATGTTCTTAAAAGACTAACTAAAATGTCTAAGAGAATATAGAATTACCCATAATTGGCTCATAGAAGCCTCTACCACCAGGGGTTCATTAAAATATTGGTTCTCTTTTCTTTAAATGAATTGGAAATGACCTAGATGTATTTTCTGGTGTCTTTAGGGCTACAAGAAGAACAAGAAGTTAATCAACAACTGGAAAAAGAGAAGGATGAAGTTATCTAGGAATTTAGGGTTTCTCCTGAGCCTGGAACTGCACATAAATCCACCCAGTGAGCCAAGAAGAAGACCTCACCTAAAAAGGGAAAGACCCTATCAGGGAAACCAAGATCAATTAATCCACCAAGGGAGGAGGTTCCTTGAAGATAATTAAGGTCCTCTACATAAAAACATAAGGAAAGGGAAAGTGTCAAGGTATATGTCAAAAGCTATATCAGACAAAAAGAAGAGCAAGCCATCCCAATAGACCAATTGTCCCCTGAACATTCTAGGGACAAACCCATGCCCACTACCATTCAAAAGGACAAAACTCTCGAGTAAAAAATGAACAGATAGAGGAGGACTAGACAACCTAGTCCTGAGATAGTTTTAGTAGAATTTTTGTCAGTAGACACCTTGATTAAAGATTCCCCTGTGGCCAAACATATCAAAAAGAGAAAAGGGAGCTAGGCACCTGAAATGCCAAGGAAACCTAATAGAAATACCAGGGTAACAAACCAATTAAGGTTTAACTCAAAGGCATTGTTTAAACCATCCCTAAAGGAAAAAATCCCATAGTGATTGAAGATCGGGATACCAAAGAAGACCTCTTTAAATTTTGTAACATGGAGCAGATGACCATACATACACTGAAGGGGATGACAGGGGACAAAACTAGGAAAAAAATCCAGTGAAGGGGAGACTTCAGGTGTCAAACCTGTTGCTATGAAAAGGAGTACATGGCTGATCTAGAATAAATAAAAAAATTGGTGGACATTGGCCGAGAACCTGAGCAAGATTCTGATGACAAAATCCCATATGCAGAGCTATCCCCTGAGCAGGTTCCATAGGATGTCAAACCAGAGATCAAAGGAAAAATGTTAATGGTGCAAGAAAATGAGAGAAACGCCATTGATTAAAATCCTGAGAAACCACCCAGATATGAAATGAGACCAAGGAAATCCAAGATTTCCATTGACCTCAATAAACTTGTTGCAAAGGAAGAGAAGGGGCTCAATAATGGAAAAAAAGTAAAGATAGAAATCAAGCCAAAAATTGAATCTAACAAGGACATGGATGACAACGACCACTGGGTGCAAGCTCTGAAGCCACAAATTGATAACATGAGGTAGAAAATCCAAAATCTACAACAAGAAAACCAAGCTCGTGAGCTGCAACACACCAAGCTATAAAAAAAATATCAGAAGCTACAAAAGAAACACCAGAAAACTTGCATATTCTTGAAGGAGATAATCGAAATATCTATTGATGTCAAAGGGTAAATAAATTTGATACCTGTGTCGGCTTGATCCACATGTATTCAAGGTTGGTCTCTCATTTTTGGTGTACGTGGGCATTCATGCAAAGTCAACTGCCAACTACAACTTATGAAGACTTTTTTTTTGCATCTTTTTCACTTCAGTTATCAACAATAAGTTCCATTTGCACTGATAGAATTTTGTTTCAATTTAGTTATAGGTACTATTTCCACTTGTAATAAGTTGTTATTTCTTGATAAGAACAATTTTTTTGCTAAGGTCGAATTGATGGGGAGTTATGAACCGACAGATCAATCCAACACCACTTAGTTTAAAGAAATACTTACAAGTTGTAATTAGGGAGTAACAGTGAAGTTTGTATCTACAGTATCTAGTTGTAATGTAAATTTGAAATTCATAACTTAGATCCTACATAGGTAATCAAATCCTCTCTTGATGAGGATAAATAAATAGATCTTTGAATGTAAAAGGGTTATTTTTTGGGTAGGTCAAGCATTAGGATTTGGTTGTGCCTTGAAGTATCAAATTGCTAAGTTTTCCACCCGATGAATATAATGTTTGTTGATAGACTAGTTTCTTTTCAAATATTATTTTTCTTATTGTCTTCTCTGAATGCAAATCGAAATGTATGCAAAGCATTGTTTCTTTTCCTTCCAACTATTTTCTCAATGAACTATTTATCGTCATACAACCTGATTTCAACTATTGTTCAGTGAATGGTTTATTGTCATACAAATTATTTGGAGGATTTGTTTTAGGCACATCTTTTGGATCTGAAATATCATTTTAAATATGAAAGTTCATACAACAAGTGATAAAATGTATGTTTGTTAGTATTTCCTTTGTTTTTATCTCTACATATTTATATGTTTACCAGAATGCATGCCACAAACTAAGGAAAAACTTGTAGTTGATGATTGTTGAATAACTTAACTAGATCCCTATCCGTAAAAACCCATCTATCATTTGTCCATCAAAAAAATCATTCAAACCTATAAAAATAAATCATTCAACCAACTGAGGTGGCCTAGCTCTTCCCTTTAGTAGTAAGGTGCATACCTTAGGACCAACATGATCAATTTTACAAAGAATGTAACACATAGCCAATAGTTGGTGGCTTAATATTCCTAAGCTCTCCTTGCAAACTATCATGTTCATGTCTTCATTTTTTATTTCTCACTAAGGAATTCTAGACTACTCTTTGATTATTCATATGCATAAGAATTATTGGTTTAATGATTTAGTGAGCAAAATTACATCTTTGAATCTTGGTATCACTTCTTGAGTACCTTGATATCCCGTGAATATCTCTCATTGCACAAGATATGTCTTCTTCCTCATGCCTTGAACCTGATCCATTCTTTATTTTCCTCTGTATATTATTTAAACTCTATAACAATTGAATGTTTAGTTTATTTTATGCCTCTTAGAATTTTAACAACCTCTCATTATCAACTCTATAATTTTTTACCTCCATATTCAAACTCCCCATGGTTTCTACTAGCTCTAATGGCTCCATTCTCTCTCTTTTTACGTTAGACTATGTTCCTTCATTTCCCACACTAATATTCAGTCCTATAACTTCTTCATCGTGACTGTAAGGTACTTGTCCATCTTCTATGTCTCATCCTCTATCATTCTCTTCAATTATAAACTTTGCTTGTTATTGTTG
The DNA here is from genome assembly GCA_009831015.1 of Picea engelmannii. Lineage (NCBI taxonomy): Eukaryota > Viridiplantae > Streptophyta > Pinopsida > Pinales > Pinaceae > Picea > Picea engelmannii. The sequence continues at coordinate 192,882 of ML807011.1, read as the reverse complement.
TAACACTTATTCCACAAGACGTGTGCATACAAGTAAAACTGTTAGGTATACCTCATTTCTAGATCTATATAATTTTCTTTCAAATTATAGAAAATATGCACATTGTCATTTTTTATCAATTAGGGATGTAGGTACTTTTTCTTCCCAACTTCTAAAGAAATTGAAAGCTACCCAAAATATGAGCCGTCACACATATTATACTTTGAATTATATTCAATTACTATAATCATGCTTCAATATGAACTTAGAGATAAAAGTTATAGCTCTAAAAAATCACCAATTTGCCCATTTTCTGCACTTTTCTCATTGATATAATCAAGGTCAGAGACCAAATTATGCAATCTATAGAAGCAGATCAAGTGAGAACCAAGAAAACTTTTGCAATGGGAACATATAATATTTATGATCATGAGTACTCAAGAACTCTCATATTAATGATCTAATGCTCCAATTATTTTGTTCATTAATCTCGAATTGTCAACTTTTCCCTTTTTGAACTTTCTCAAGACTTAGAATTTTTGGTAAAAAATGTTATCTTTGAAACAAAGAAAAAATGAAAAAACTTCAAGAAGATAAAGTTGTATGGATTGTTGAGGACATCAAATGTTGACTAGGAATTCTTTTCCATATTGGTGATCTTAGGATCCTTTTCCTTCACTCAAGATTCAAAAATCACCGAAAGGTCTCCCAGAATAGTGCATTTTGGTTGTAATTTTCCCAAATTCTCCATTGATTTTACTCATTTATACTTATATTCCTTACTATCCCAATTCACCATTAACAATGTTTCTAGGGATGAGTACCACCCCATTCTTTGAAAACAACTAATTGGTACTTTATGAAATTATGGAGATGAATCATCAAACAATCCTCACTTGCACTTTTGTATTCCTTTTAATCACATACTTACACCTAGAAATTCACCTAATTTTGAGCTTCTCTTCTCTCGTTATGGCCAAAATAAGATTTTGTCTGCAAACTATTTTTTTAAATACAATTTTATTTTGTTGACATGGAATCCTTACTGACGTCGCATGAAATGTGGTTGTTGATGTGGTGAGGATTCCTACATGTCAGTTCCTTCATCTACCATGTTATATCCATTGCTTCTTTACCTTCCATGTTATATCTCTATGACCCCCTTTACCTTTTTCCCACCTGACTTTATAACATTTATTATTATATTTGAATTATTGTGGGCCACATATACCTCTATATCCTTATCCTCCCCCTTGAATGATATCTTTGATTAATTTTTTTGAGGTTCCCACTTATGTTCTTGGGCACTCCACCTAACACTTTCTTATTGAATGATGTGATGGGGAAGGTCCATGCCATTTTTAGACATTCTTCTCTCTCTCTCTCTCTCTCTCTCTCTCTCTCTCTCTCTCTCT
>ML807011.1:173744-188964 GCA_009831015.1 Picea engelmannii | reverse complement strand
TTTGATCATATATATTTAAAGGATGAGAATCTAGTCTAAAACTAGTAAAATATGAATGGGTAAATTTTAATGACACCTCAATGGAATCAACAAACTATAAATTTGTATCATTTTTAAATAAAGTTAAGATGGCAGTGTTAGCACAGGCTTCCACTAAATAAAAAATCCTAGATAAGGACTTAAATAAATTGGAAATCAAGATAGAAAACCTCTTTGAGAAAAATGTAGATAGGTTCTTCAATTATTTAGGTTAAGGAGTTTATAAATCACTAAGAAAAAAATGGTAGACTAGAGAGAAGTAGAATAGAGAATTAAGAGGAAGGTAGTTTGATTGGAAAAGTGTGAACAAAACAATTTTTTTTATCATAATTATGCAAAGCATAGAAAGAGGATTAACACTATTTGGAAAATGGAGAAGTTGGATGGAAGTAAATATTGGAACATTCATGATATAGCTTATATTGGGGTATCTCACTTCTAGTCTATATATAAAGATAAAAAGAGCTAACATTGTTGAAATCCTAAAGCTAACTACATTTTTTCCAAGGTTTTTAACCAAGGAAGAAAATCAAATGATGATGGAAGAATTTTCAAAAGAGGAATTCGATGCTATATTATCTCTTTCAAAAGGGACAAAATCCTAGGGCTAGATGGTTGGCCAGTTGAATTTTGCATAGGGTTCTATGATATATTTAATGAAGAACTTATCAAAGTAATTGAAGAATCAAAGACAACCGGTAAATTCTTATAGGTTTTTACTACTACATTTTTATATCTTATTCCAAAAAAGGATGAGCCAAAATATTTTGATGATTTTAGGTCAATTTCCCTTTACAACCATGTGTATAAAATTATGGATAATATCTTTGCAATAAGGGTGAAAATATTTCTTCAAAGGATATATCTCAAGAACCATTTGGATTCCTAGTTGGAAGGGAAATTCTTGATGATATTGGAGCATCTAAATAAGGGCTGCATATTGCAAAATAAAATAATAAAATGTTGACAATGATCATGAAACTTGATCTATCAAAGGCATATGATAAATCAAGTTGGCTCTGTATTAGGTTGATGATTCTCCATCTTGGCTTCAATATTCATATTGTCAAATGGATCATGAGTTGTTTGAATTCAATCTCCTTTGAAATTTTAATTAATGGGTCAACATCCAATTTTTTCAACCCTACAAGGGGATTAAAGCAAGGCCTCCCCTTATCTCCTTTGTTATTCTTCATCGTTGTTGAAGGTATAATATTCCTCGACTCCCCAACCCAAATGAGGTCCATTATGAGCGAAAATACTCATAGAATTAAATTTTTCTTCTAACTGCTTGTGTAGGTTACCAACTATAGGAAAACATATAGTTTTAACCACGTATTGATACCATGAACTAGATGCATCTACAACATTATAAATAAACATAAAATGTAGCTAATAAACTCAAATATAGTAGCATATAAATCATTCTCAAATACAAATTTAATACACAACAGTTAAACTCATAATGCAACATAGAAACAAGATAAAACACTTATCTTTAAAATAGTTGTGCAACAAGATGATTTGGGACAAAAATTCCACCCAACCATATAGTTTTCATTCCATATCTCAACAACAAGTCACCCCCAAGCTGGGGCTAGTAATTCACAAAAGAGGGTGGTCTCTCACTATCCACTCATAGCCCAGAAAATCCCACAACCCACTAGTATTCTCCTAAAACTATTCTTATTTTCCACTAGCTCTCTTCATCTCAACCTACCCAACATAAGGAATGTACCCCTTCACTATTATTAGTTCATCGGTCATCTCATTTTTTTATCAAGGCCTCTCTGGCTTAGTAAACCAAGAATATCACTATGGATCTCACTGCTAGGAAAACTACCAGGAAAAAAATAGTAATAACTTGTTGTTACAGTGAAACTCACATAGGAGTTCACTCTTTAGGCCTGACAACCTATCTCTTCAGTATTCTACTTCAAATATGCACCATAATTCTCCCTCCATGGCTTCTCCAGCTCTAGCTCGAATGCTCTTCTTTCATGTTCTCTGCTTATTGTTCATGCCAAAAACCTGACTATAAAAACTATCCATTCTCCCCATACAAATTTCCTCTCTTTTACCCAAGTAATTTGACTCCCACACTCCCCAATGTTGATTGTACTTTAGCCCCATTCTCCCAATAACTATGGTATGTGACTTCTCACACCCACTCTCTTACATGTATTCAATGATTTTAGGAACATTCAATAGGAAAATTAGAAGGTTCATATACCCGTCTTAATTTTAGGAAGTGGGTTAAATTGGTAGACATGGGTAATTCCCCCTTGGAACCCTCTCTTAGACATACTCTTAGACCCTTCCCTCTCTTTTGGATTAATCATCCTCTATCTCTATCCATATCCCCTAGCAGTTGGTATCACATTTTTATTATTAAAATTCGAAAATACAATCTGCATATACATCTATTGGTCATAGCCACACATTATATCTACATTAATAATTAATTAGATTGGGGATTATAGTAGAGATGTTACATTCTCCCTCCCCTAAAATTATTCACCATCCTCGATACACAACACCATGCTAAAATACAGATTTACATCACAATACTTAGAAAATAAAATTATGCAATTTCCAAACTCCAACAACAGTTCCAACCATAATATCTTGTTCCTCTCAACCCACTGACCCAAGGAATGTACCCCCTTCACTGTACATATTCCATCGAGATATACCATTCATTTGTCAGGTCCTTAGAACATGCTGGCTAAGACTCTAAGATGTGGTTCTGGAACTCTGACTGCTCATCATTTTTAGCTTCTATTTCCTTCAAAATTGACAAAAATTTGCAAACATTTCTCCTACAAAGTTTCTTCATGCTCCTATGTTGAGTCTTCAAAACCGTAGMAGGTTCATTGAACCTTTACTAGTACTATGGATTCATTCTTGAGCACATTGACTTTCCAATCTAGGATGTGTACTAGTTCCACTCAAAAATCCCCTTCATGTTCCACCTGGATCATATTCCAATCAATTATGTGGTTAGGTTTAGGCACATATTTATTTAATAATGGCACATGAAATACATTATGCACTCTCATGGATGTAGTAAATACTAGCATGTATGAAATTGGCCCTATCTTTTGTAATATTTTGAAAGGTCCACAATATCTCACTGCCAACTTTGGGCAGCTTCCCAATCTTAGAAAAAATCTCTTCACTTTCACTTTTAAAAATATGTGTTCTCCTACTTTAAAATCTCTAAAAACTATGTTCTTGTCTGCATAGTTTTTCTTCCTATCCTTGGTAGCCCTTAAATTATTCTTGATCGTTGTCATCTTTTCTTCCATTTCCTTCAACAAATCTATCCCAATAACATCTCTATCTGTTGGATTATCCCAACTCACTGGTGTGTTACACTTTTTTCCATACAATGCTTCAAATGGACTCATTTTTAATGATCCTTGATACCCATTATTATAAGAAAATTCCACTAAACAAATAAAATCTTCCCACCTTGATGGATGTTCCATCACATACATTCTAATCATGTCTTCAATGATTATGTTTGGCCTTTCCATCGTCCCATCTAACTCTAGGTGATATGTTGTACTGAGATTTATATTTTTCACAGAGCCTTTGAACAAACCTTTCCAAAAATTAGATGTAAACTATAGATCTCTATCTGAAACTATTGCCTTAGACACCCCATGTATTCTATCAAATTTTTTCATGTATATTTCTGCAATATTTTCTACCTTGTGTGTAGTCTTTATCGGAATAAAATGTGGAACTCTAGTCAATATATCCACCACCACCATGATAGAATCATGCTAGTTCAGTTTTTTGGGAATATTAGTAATAAAATCAACTTTAACTACTTCCCACTTCCATTTTTGAATGGGAAATGGATGGAACAACCCAACTCGATGTTTATGTTCTATCTTCGCCTTCTAGCATTATAGATACCTAGCTATATAATTAGTCACTTATTTCTTCATTCTTGGCCAAAAGTATTGGCTTCTTATAGCTGCAATTGACTTCTGATATCCCGAGTGCCTAGCATATGGAACATTGTTCATTTCCCTCATCATTGTATTTTTCATCTCACTGGAATTCAGCACATATACTTTTCCTTTGTACATTATGATTCCATCTTCTTTCAACTCAAAGTCTTTAAATTTATGCTGTAAATTTCCTTGCTATAATGTTTCTTTTATTTTCAAATAATGTTGATCTGAATTTGTTGTTGCAATAATTTTACCTTTCAGATTATTCGTGTACATGTTGATGGATACAATATGCATCTGATGTTCTCTCTCATTGAGTGCATCAACCACTTGATTCTATTTTCCCTTAATGAGCTTAATTTCAAAGTCATATCCACTAAGAAATTTTGGCCACCTAGATTTCCTGGCATTTAATGTTGGTCGTCCAAAAAAATGTTTTAGACCATAGTGGTTTGTTCTTAGCTCAAATTTCCTCCCCATGAGGTAATGTCTCCACATTTTTAATGCATGAATAATGGATGCTAATTCCAAGTCATGTGTAGCGTAATTCATCTCATGCTCTTTTAATTTTTTGGACTCATAGCATACAACATGATCTTTTTGTGTGCAGACTCCACCAAGACCTTCCTTGCATGCATAAGTGCACACAACAAAATCATCATTTGGATCTACAATATTCAATATTGGAATGCTTGTCAAAATGTCTTTTAGCTGCTAAAATCTCTCTTCACACTTGGAAGTCCATTCAAATTTCACTCCTTTTGAAAATAAGTAATGGGGCTTGCAATCTTTGAAAAATATTTTATGAATATTTGGTAATAACTAAAAAGATCCATGAATGATATGACCTGTGTGAAATTTATTGGTGTTGGTCATCCTCTAATGGCTTATATCTTCTTGAGATCAAGTGTTATCCCATCTGCTGAAATAATATGCCACAAGTAGTGAATCTTCTTTTGATAAAAGATGCAGTTACTTAGCTTGGCATACAATTTATGCTCTCTTAAAACTTTTAGCACCATTCTTAAATGCTATTCATGTTCCTCTTATGTCTTCAAATAAATTAGTATATCATCTAGGAACATAATTACAAGTGTTTAGATGTATTTCTTGAACACTCCATTCATCAGGTAGATGGAAATTGTTGGTGCATTTGATATCTAAAATGGCACTATCGTGAATTCATAATGCATGTATCTAGTTCTGAATGTTGTCTTGTTGATATCTTCTTCCTTTATTCTCACTTGATGATAACTTGATCCCAAGTCAATATTGGAAAATATTCTTGCACCTTTCAGTTGATCAAATAAATCATCAATCCTTGACAAATGATATTTATTATTTATGGTGACCTTATTCAACTACATGAAATCAATACACAACCTTAAGGTTCCATCTTTCTTCTTCACAAAAATAATTGGGGCTCCCCAAGGTGACACACTTGGACTTATATACCCCTTCTTCAAAATTTCTTCAAGTTGCATTTGCAACTCTTTCAATTTTGGTGTGCCCATTTTGTAAGGTTTCTTGGACACTAGGGCAACTCTGTTAGAAAAACAGGATCGTGGAGCAATAAAATAAAACAAATGAAAAAATAAAACACAAAAGATACAAAATACAATAGAGACACAAATATGCATGGTTCACCCAGTCTGGGCTACGTCCACCAGAGAAATTGACAGGTCCTTCCTTTATTATTATTCAACAAATGAAGGGATACAACCTACAACACACCCGTTGCAACTTCCTCTTCTTTCTCTAATAGTCTCCTTTCTCATAATACAATATTCACCATGATACATATCCGCAATACATTTCCCTCATAAAAGAGGGTTGTCTTATAGGGAAAAAACCCTAACTTAACTTCTATCATCAGATCTGCAACCTTATAATGTTAGGGACCTAACCCCTCACATAGGTAGAACAATGTATTCTGATGTAATGAAGGTCAATATTAATAAGGCCTTGCAATAAAGTAGAATAAGTCAAATGTAAGAAGATCTAATAGAAGATTTTGCTTCTAGAAATATCTTCCTCTAGATGGTTCTATTGATAGACATATTTAGTATAAATAGGAGTCGAGGGTATGAGAACCCTAGATTGGATATTATTGTAATAGAGCTCTGCTCGATTGGAGGTTGCCTCCTCGAAGAGGCAAGTGAACATTTCTCTCAGTAATCGAAGCACTCTTCCTGGTGTTATTATGTTATCATTTCAGTATTATTGTGGTGTTATTCTAGTCATATTGTTGTTCATCTACCATTTCTACCATTTTTTTTTGTTCTGCATACTTTTTAGATGTGGCTTATTACAAGTGGTATTAGATCACTTTCCTCGACAGAAAATTATGGATTAAATTTTTTTCAGGGTAGATACATATTCCAGCATCTTTAAGCTACAGAGATCTGTCATTATGCGCATAAAACCGCAGTTGAGGGATTCATACATGCAGGAAATACAAGTGGCTCTTAAGCCCACATTTGTTGGCCAACCTTGTAACCCATGTTGGTACCCCTTCGAGTGGTAGTGCATTAGACAACACCTGTATATGGATTGGCCTATATTTCCTGAAGCCCTCTTTAGATAAACCAATCATTCATCTAACTGATATAGTTCCACCAAGAACATTACTCAGGAAGATACTCTCTAGTACCTTAGTAGTCGGGTAGTATGGCTAAGGGCATGGTCTAGCATCCTTAGTTAGTGCCTTGAGATATTGGGATGAGTACTATTGTTGGACCCCACACGTATATCAGAGAGCTATAGCACAAGGAAAACCCTTGTGTGTAGAACCCTTGAATACCTAACCCTTGGGGATGGATAAAAAAATAAAACAGACAAGATCTATTGTCACACAAGTGTGTTTGAGTTTCCAAATCACTACACATTTCTTCTGTTGGATTACTGAGATGGGGGGTGAATCAGTAATAGCGTAATTATAATATTTTTTCTTCAAATAATCCAAGTTTTATATCAATGTAGAATTATTATCCAATAATGAGAAATAATAAATGAACAATCACACACATACAGAGTACACTAGTTTTTTACATGGAAACCCAAATCGGGAAAAAACCATAGAATGATTTTTCTTATATGTCTTGAAGATTTACATTCATTGGAAGCACCAACTTCCATTGTTTTTCAGCTGCAACTGGAAGGAGGCTCCAACACCCTGGTTTCTCAAGCTACAACCTGAGGGCAACTCCAACTCCCCAATTTCTTGGCTACAACCAAAAGGAGGCTACAACCCCCTACGTTCTCCGGCTACAACCACCTATCCTTTCCCTGTCCAACTGCCCTGAAGTAGAAGTAGAATGATGGAACCACTATCACACTATCACTATGAGATATACCGCTATAAACCTGAACCATGCATCAACTTGTACCTCAACCTGTAATCAACTTGTACCATAAACAAGTGCATCAACCATGCACCAACCTGTACCATAAACAAGTGCATCAACCATGCACCAACCTGTACCAAACAATCTGTAATCAACCTATACCATAAACAAGTGCAACCAACCATGTACCAAGTATGTATCAATCATGTGTCAACTACTCATCAACTATGACTCATGAATATGTCCCAACATCATCAACTATACACCTCATGTATGTGTCAACTCATCAACTACTTGTCTCAACCATGTACCCATCTTGTACCTCAACCAAAAGCCCTCATCAATTTCATCATCTAGATATGATTTATAACTCTATAATAGACCTGGTGTATATTATCACATACCTACAAACCTTCCTTAACTTCAAACAACAAGAGATTAGCATTTACATCAAACTTTTCTTTAATCTCACATGACTAATTTTTTATTAGTCAACAACCCTAAGTTGAAATAATTATACCTTTGTACCTATAATGAATAAAGATATGAAATAGATGCACAATATACTTCAGTTTTTTTTATGCAATTCCTCCAGGTTTCACTACTTGGAACCTCTCAAAAAATTAGTTATAGCAAAAATGACATACCGTACTGAATTCTAGTTTATTCTAGAGAGCGACCTTGTAGAGCGTTCCCTGAACGGAATATTTGTTAAATCGATCTGAAACTGTTACACCAAATACTAAAGAATGTATGCTAACCAAAAAATTTGTGATTACTAAATTTGGATCTATTATGAAGAAGTTATGACGTTTTTACCTGAAACACATGTTTTTGACTAGTTTCGGGACTAGCCACAAACCCTATTTTCCACGGAGTGTAACTCCAAAAATACAAGGACCCACAAGATGAATTGTTTACCACATATACTTGGATATGTTTCCTCCATGGAATAGCAATTGCACGGTATGGATCATTCTAGAAAAAAAAATTATTTAGAAAATGGTGGGATGGCCTTTAAATAACATACCTTAGTAAGCATCATCAAAAGAATTTATCCTTCCTTGAATTTCGACCTTCTTTTCTTCACCTTCCCTCATAAATTCGGCTTAGATATCCTTTGGTTACCTCATAAATATATAGGCATTCAATATTCTCAATTGTTTCTGAAATGAGAGAGCCTTGCCGCTTATTTATACTCTCCAAGTAGCTTCCTTAAAAACGTCTTCTACGTCACTTTGCCCACTTTCCTTATTTTAGGGTTAACCCACTTCTAATTTCTCCATTAAATTTATTATTTAAATAATTTATTTTTTATTCACTTTGAATTATAGTACACTCATCAATTCTCTTTATTATTTACCTTCTAAAATATCTTAAACCACTTTGACTAATTTGACCTTTTGGGGCTTCTAGATGACATAAGAGGGCGCTCCAACTTTGTAAGGCCAAAAATCTCAAACCGTGAGGAGTTATGTGAAGTTCCACATACCACAAAAAATGGAATGAAATGTACCATCCATATATAATAGTTTTACCTACAAATATATTAAAACTCATACCATTATCCATCAAACAAACTTGGGTCCATTACCTAAACCTGGGTTCTCCAACTTCTCATGGCCATAACTTTCTAACCGTAAGGAGTTATGTGACGTTCCACATACCATCAGAAATGGCATGAAAAGCACTATCCATATAGGATAGTTTAAATGAAAAATTCACTGATCTTCATCTCATTATTACACAAATAATCATGGGTTCTCTAACCATACTTCTATGATAATTCAATCCGCAAAGCATCTTCCCATGAGGGCTTTCACCATAAGGGGACCACTTTGGATTTCATCCATTTCTATGTATTATCGACCATGACAAGAAAATAACGAGTCATATTTACATCAAACAATATTGGGTCCATTACCCAACCTTTGTGCTATGGGGCTTTCTTCAAGGGTTGACATCAATGACAACCAACCTTAATCAACAATCTCCCCCTTTGGTATTGATGGAAACACTCAGATGCAAAAATCATATCACTCATGCTCCCCCTAGAACCATGCCTCTGTCCTCTATATTTGATAAATATTCTCCCCCTAGAACCATGCCTCTATCCTCTGCATCTGATAAATCTCTCCCCCTTTGTCATCAATGACAAAGCTATCTTTCCATCTGGGGCTGCTCCCCCTGACTGAACTATCTTATTATGGTGCTTCCTCGTGTACATCTAAGACATATAAGATTATCATTCAAAATCATTCATTTTGGAGTAGAAATAACTCTACGTCTCTTGAGAAGATACTCAAAGGCTTCCCGTGGAAGTGGTTTTGTAAAGATGTCTGCCACTTGTTCTTTTGTGCCCACATACTCAACTCTGATATTTTTTTATGCAACCTGTTCTTGTAAAAAGTGATACTTGATTGGAATGTGCTTCGTCTTGGAGTGCATCATCGTATTCTTTGAGATACTAATGACGCTTGTATTATCACAATAGATTGGAATGGGCTCATCATACTCAACCTGTATATCTGGCAGAGTTTGTTTCATCCAAAGAGCTTGTGTACAACATGATGCTGTTGCAATGTACTCTACCTCAGCTGTAGATAAGGATATTGATGATTGTTTCTTTTTTATCCATGATACTAAACACTCACCCAAGTAGAATGATGCTCAACTGGTGCTTCATCGATCATCAATACAACCTTCCCAATCTGCATCTGTGTAGGCAATAAGATCCTTTCCTTTTGGATACCATTATCCAGACTCTTCTATTCCTTTGAGATATCTGAAAATCCTCTTCACTGCTAATACATGTGATTCCTTTGGTGCTGCTTGAAATCGTGCCCCCTGTCCAACTCCCTGCATTACATCTAGTCTAGATGTTGTCACATATAGTACATTGTCAATCATTGACCTATATTTCCTTTCATTTGTAGACTTTGAATCATCATCTTTGCTCAACTTGCAACTGGTTTGCATGGGAGTGATAATTGGTTTGCAATCTTCCATACCAAACTTTTTTAGCATTTCTCTGATATACTTGGTTTGATAAATAAAAATTCCTTGGTTTCTTTGGCATATCTGAAGTCCCAAAAAGAAGAATAGTTCTCCAAGTAATGAGATTTTAAATTCATCTTGCATATCTTTTGCAAATTTCTGGCTTAACCTGTCATCATCACTACCAAAAATAATATCATCAACATAAACTTCAATTAATAAAATATTACCTTGACTTACCTTGATGTAGAGGTTGTTGTATGCACTTCCTTTTCTGAACCCTGCCTACTGCAGATACTTATCTAGTCTAGAGTACCATGCTCTAGGAGCTTGTTTTAGACCATACAAGGCCTTCTTTAATTTACACACATAATCTGTGTTTTATGAAAACTGAAATCCTTTTTGGTTGTTCAATGTAGACTTCTTCTTCAAGTTCCCCATTCATAAAAGTTGATTTTACGTCCATTTGATACATTTTAATATTTTTGGAGCATGCATAAGCTAAAAGCAAATGGATTGCTTCCATTCTGGCAACTGGGTCAAATGTCTCTTCAAAGTAGATTCCTTCAACCTATGCATATCCTTTACATACCAATATAGCTTTGTTCCTTGTAACCTGTCCATATTCATTCAATTTATTCCTGAAGACCCACTTTGTGTCGATCACATTCTTAATCTTTGGTATTGGAACCAATTCCCAAGTGTTATTTTTCTCTATTTGATCCAATTCTTCATCCATGGACTTATTCTAAGATTCCTCCTTGTTGGCTTATTCACAACAGTTTGGTTCAATTGTAGATAAGAGTGCTAGGTGTGTTTGTTTTGTGAACGAATTCTTCTTCTAATCTCAACTCCTACATCTTTGTTTCTGATAATTTGATCTGAAGGATGATTCTTCTGTACTCGTTTACTGGGTGTCTTTGGAGACACTTGATGAACTTGCTCTTTTTCTTCTGTCGGATTCTCTTCATCTTCCTCTTCTACTTCTTTTTCATCTTCTATTTCTTCTTATAAGGGTTGTTTCATTGATTCATTTTCTTCCTTTGATTATGGTCTGTTTGTTTCATCAATTGTTACATTGATGCGTTCCACAACTTTGTTCAATCTTATATTGTAACACTTGTATGATTTCCTTGTACTTGAGTAACCAACAAATACTCCTTTGTCCACATGAGAGTCAAACTTTCCCATTCCACCATATTCTCTTTTGATATAGCATTTGCTTCCAAAAACTCTGAAGTGCTTTAAATTTGTCGGTCTTCCTTTCCATAGTTCGTAGGGATTTTTATCAGTGTTGTTTTTGAGCATTACTCTATTTTGAATGTGAACTGTTGTATGCACTTCCTATGTCCAAAAAATATTTGTCAATTTCGAATCCATTAACATTGTTCAAGCCATTTCCTATATTTTCCTGTTCTTTCCTTCAACAACTCCATTCTGTTGAGGTGTCCTAGAAATAGAGAATTGCCTTTTTATTCCATGATTGCTGCAATAGTCCATAAATTCCTTTGAGGTGAACTCTCCTCCATTATTAGATCTCAAGCATTTGATTTTTGAATCCATTTCATTTTCAGCCATTTCCTTGTATATCTTGAAGTTTTCAAAAGATTCTGAATTATCCTTAAGAAAGAAAACTACAGTCATTCTTGTATAATCATAAACTAATAACATGAAGTATTTCTCACCTTTTAAGCCCTTTGTTTTAGTTTCTTCAACTAGATCATTATGCACAATTTCCAATGGTCTTGTCATTGAATATTACTTTGATTTAAACCTGGCATTTGTTTTCTTTCCTTGTTGACAATGCTTGCATAAAGTGTTGGTTTGTTTCGTGATCTGGGGCATTTTTTTACTGCTTCTCTTTTACTGACTTTGACAAGGTTATCAAAATGTATGTGCCCCATTATTTTATTCCATAGCAAACTTTCATTTTCCTTTCCTAGACAACACTTTTCATTTCCAATTTCACTTAACACATATATGTTGCTTGAAGTTCTTGCAGCTGTAGCGACCAATTTCCATGAACCTTCTTTTCTTATCTCACACTTTTATAAACCGAAAGTAACTTTATGACCTTGGTCACACATTTGACTCAAACTTAGAAGATAATGTTTCATAACTTCTACAAGTAGAACATTTTATGCCTTCTCATTCTTGTTCCCAATTCGGACTGTGCCTTTTCCAATGATTTTGATTGAATCATCATTTCCAAAGGAAACTAATCCATATCTTTCTTTTCGTAATGTAAGAAACTTGTCTCTATCACTTGTCATGTGTTTTGAACATCCACTGTCAACATACCAACCGCGTTTCTCCTGCTTAGTTGTTAGAGAAATTGTGCATTCTTCATTGCTATATTGATCTTGCTTTCTTATCCATGTCATTTTCTGAGGTTCCTGTCTGTAATTGTTGCTATTTTGTTGAGGTTCTTTAGGAAGGACTCTCATTATGCAATCTTTGGCCACATGTCCAAAATTGTTACATTTGTAACATTCCACTTCAGTTCTCGAAGATTCAAACCTGGTGTAACTTCTTCTCTGTGTTTCACTAGGTCTTCTTGAATAACCCCTTTGTGTATGACTCTCAAAGTTGTTATTGTTCCTGTTTTTATCTCTGCAATTCACAACTTTATGTCCAAAATTATTACATGCATAACATAAACCAAAAAATATATTTCGATACCTGGGAGTTGAAGATATTATGAAAGGAGGTACTCTTATGAATCCTTCTTCTTCTTGAGGCCTATCTGTCAGTTTTTTATTCTGAAATCTGAATCTTGTTGGTGGAGGAGTGTCCTTGTAATGTTCCTTGTATATCTTCTTATCCCCTTTGATTGTTTCTGCATAACTTTTTGGATATGTTTCTTGCTCTGTTGTTTTGGAGCTTGATCCCCTTTTTGTCTGATTGTATCCAAGTCCGGACTTGTCAAGATGAGATTTTTGACTATTGATAATGTCATCCAGAACTTTTGAGCTATTTTGCATATTTTTCTTTTGAATATCCTTTCTTAGTGCGACAATCTCTGCTTCCAAGTTTCCAATGATCTTGTCCTTTTCTTCTATATTTTCTTTGAGTGCTTCATCAATTCTTTTATATTCTTTTATTTGAACCTTCAATTTTGTGATCATTTGTTCTAGTTCTCGAGTATCATTTTTCTTGTCTAGTTTTGCTTGTAGTTTCTTGTTTTTCTTCTTTTCTCTTCAAATAACTTCTATGGCACACATTAATTCTTCTTGATAGCCAACTTATTCTTCTTCAATTTCTTCTTCGACTTCTTCATATTCTTCTTCGGAGTATTCTTTGTTAGAGTCTTTTACTGCCATGAATAGAACTCTTCCTATCTCATTGTCACTGACTTCATCTTCATCTAATGATGAGATGTCTTCTTTGGTGCATAAGCGTTTCTTGAAAACTTTCTTTGTAGTTCTTTTGCCTTTATATGTGTGTTTTCCTTTTAAGTAACCTTCATCATTTCATTTTTTCTTATGAGGATATTTTTTAGCAAAATGAACAATACCATCACAATTAAAACAAATTAAAGGAATTTTACCTCTATACCGACCGTCGGTTCCCTTGTTCATCCTTTTGACGAAGTTGGCCACTTCTTCATTATCTTCCGAGGCGTCACTTTTGTTGCTATATTCTTCTTGTTCCTTTTTCTTTTGATTTAATCTTTTGAATTCTTTGAACGCTTCTTCTTTTACATCTGGATTTTCCTGTTCAATTCTCATTTCATATGTTGTGAAGATTCCATGTAGTCCGTCCATGCTTATTGAGTTTAGATCCGATATTTCTTCTAGTGTTGATATCTTAGGGTTAAATCTCATAGGAAGAGATCTTAGAACCTTTTGAACAATTACAGATTCTTCAATTTCTTCTCCCAATCCTATGATTGCATTCACTATTTCATCGAATCGTAAAAAGTGGGCTACAATATTCTCATCTTCCTTCATTTTTAGTTGTTCGAACTGACCTCTGTAAATTTGAATCTTTGTTGCTTTGAATTTTGTATCTCCCTCATAAATATTTTGAATCTTGTCCCAAATCTCTTTCGTAGATTTACAATGTGCAACTTTGGTGAATACCGTATCACTGAGACCATTCAAAAGTGCATTTTTTTTTTTGGAATTATTCTCACAGAGTTTCATTGCTTTGTCATTTGTTGGTGGAACTTTTGGTGTTGTGTATCCATCTACAATTGATTTCCAAACTTGGAATCCCTGTGCATGTATATATCTCTTCATCTTTATGCTCCAAAAAGCATACTTCTATCCATCAAACTATGGTATTCCATTCTTATACAAGTTGGTACTCTCCATGATCTACCTTTTAGTGGTTAAAATGATTTCTGAAGGAACCTTCTCTGATACCAATTGTTGGATTACTGAGAGGGGGGGTGAATCAGTAATAGAGTAATTATAATCCATTTTCTTCAAATAATCCAAGTGTTATATCAATGTAGAATTATTATCCAATAATGAGCAATAATAAATGAGCAATCACACTCATACACCATACACCAGTGTTTTACATAGAAACCCAAATCGGGATAAAACCACATAATGTTTTTTCTTATATGTCTTGAAGAATTACATTCATTGGAAGCACCAACTTCCTTTGTTTTCTAGCTACAACTGGAAGGAGGCTCCAACCCCCTAGTTTCTCAGGCTACAACCTGAGGGAAGCTACAACTCCTCAATTCTCTGGCTACAACCAGAAGGAGGCTACAACCCCCTATGTTGATCCGTATTTATGTAGGAACACAATGAAATACAGAAATACACATAAACACAGAGATGCAGTGGAAATAAGACTTCATTTCATTAATAACAAATGACTGAAATATGCTTACAGACAGAATGGAAA
>ML807011.1:150855-169265 GCA_009831015.1 Picea engelmannii | reverse complement strand
TGTGGGCCCCGTTTGGGTAAGTTAGTACATCAACTTCCCGGGGTCGTAACTTTTGCATACGATCTCTGTTTTAGGCGTGTGATAGCTCATTGGAATGGTATCGTCGAGGAGATTCATTTTGGGGGTTCAATCATGCCTTCGGCTATCATTGATAACCTCGATCTCAAAAAACCTTCATTTAGGCCCTCAAAATGGCCCCGGAAGTTAAAACCTGCTAAAAATAGTAAATTACCAAAATTGCCAGAAAACTGTTTTGAGCCAGTTGGAAAAGGTGGGTGGCCACCAATATCCACCTGGATCATATGTTCTCTAGCTACAACCATAAGGTGGATACAACCACCTGTCCTTGCCCCATCCAACTGCCCTAAAGTAGAAGTAGAATTATGGAACCACTGTCACACTATCACTGTGATATATACCGTTGTAAACATGTACCAATAAACATGAACCATGCATCAACAATGCCTCAACCTATACCTCAACCTGTAATCAACCTGACCATAAACAAGTCCATCAACCATGCACCAACCTGTACCATAAACAAGTGCATCAACCATGCACCAACCTGTACCAAACAATCTATAATCAACCTGTACCATAAACAAGTGCAACCAACCATGTACCAAGTATGCACCAATCATGTGTCAACTACTCATCAACTATGACTCATCAATATGTACCAACATCATCAACTATACACCTCATGTATGTGCCAACTCATCAACTACTTGTCTCAACCATGTACCCAACTTCTACCTCAACCAAAAGCCTTTATCAATTTCATCATCCAAATATGATTTATATCTTTGTAATAGACCTAGTGTATATGATCACATACCTTCAAACCTTCCTTAACTTTAAATAACAAGAGACTAGCATTTACATCAAACTTTTCTTTAGTCTCACATGACTAGTTTTGGATTAGTCCACAACCCTAACCTGAAATAATCATAATTGTGTACCTGTAATGAATAAAGATCTTAAACTGATGCACAATTTTATTTAGTGTGTTTTATGCAATTCCTCCAGGTGTCACTACTTGGAGCCTCTCGAAAAAGTATTTATAGCAAAAATGGCATACCTTGTTGAATTCTGGTTTATTCTAGAGAGCGACCTTGTAGAGCGTGCCCCGCATGGAATGTTTTTTGAATAGATATGAAACTTTTACAAAGAATACTATAGACTGTACTCTAACCAAATCATTTTTTATTACCTAAGTTGGATCTATTATGAAGAAGTTATGACGTTTTTACCCGAAACACTTGTTTTTTACTAGTTTCAGAACTAGCCACAAACCCTATTTTCCACAGAGTGTAACTCCAAAAATACAACGACCCACAAGCTGAATTTTTTACCACAGATATTTGGATATGTTTCCTCAATGGAATATAAATTTCATGGTTTGAAATATTATATAAAAAAAATTATTGAAAAAATGGTGAGATGACCTGTAAATAACATACCTTAGAAAGCATCATCAAAAGAATTTATCCTTCCTTGAATTCTGGCATTATTTTCTTCACCTTCCCTCAGAAATTCGGCTTAGATATCCTTTGGTTACCTCAGACACCTATAGGTATTCAATATGCTCAAGTTTTTTTGAAATGAGAGAGCCTTGCCTCTTATTTATACTCTCCAAGTAGCTTCCTTAAAAACATCTTCTAGGTCACTTTGCCCACTTTACTTATTTTAGGGTTAACCCACTTCTAATTTCTCCATTAAATTTATTATTTAAATAATTTATTTTGTATTCACTTTGAATTATAGTACACTCATCACTTCACTTTATTATTTACCTTCTAAAATCTCTTAAACCACTTTGACTACTTTGACCTTTTGGGGCTTCTAGATGACATAAGAGGGTCCTCCAACTTCGTAAGGCCATAACTCTCAAACCGTGAGGCGTTATGTGACGTTCCACATACCACCAGAAATGGAATGACATGTACCATCCATATATAATAGTATTACTTGAAAATATATCAAAACTCATACCATTATCCATCAAACAAACTTGGGTCCATTACCCAAACCTAGGTTCTCTAACTTCTCATGGCCATAACTCTCTAACCGTCAGGAGTTATGTGACGTTCCACATACCACCAGAAATGGCATGAAAATAAATATCCATCTAGGATATTTTAAATGGAAAAATCACTAACCTTCATATCATTATTCCATAAATAAGCATGAGTTCTCTAACCATACTTCTAGGATAACTCAATCCACAAAGCGTCTTCCCGTGAGGGATTTCACCATAAGAGGACCACTTTGGAGTTCATCCATTTCTACTTATTATCAATCATGAAAAGACAATAACGATTCATCTTTACATAAAAAAATATTGGGTCCATTACCCAACCTTTGTGCTACAGGGCTTTCTTCAAGGGTTGACATCAATGAAAACCAACCTTAATCAACATCTTCCTGGTTAAGCATTTTGGCATTTCATTACTGCAGTATTCTTTAGACTAGAGTATAACTTCGCAGGTGTAAAAAAAAAAAGTCGGGAAATTTTTGCACCATTATTTGAGACCTATTCCATTGGATTTATCTCTTCACCCTTATCACATTCATACCTATCAATTTTCAACAAAAGTTTTGACCCCACCCACCCCTTTTAGGTTCTCTCATCATCATGGACCATACCCATAGCCAAGACTTGGAATCTCGCTTCAATACCTTGCAATCTAATTTCACAAAGACCCAACAAGAAGTGAAACAACTCAGTGCCAATATTTCCACAATCAATACAAACATGCAGTCCTCCATCATCGCCTCAATCAAGGAACTCAAACAAGACATGACTACCCAACTTGAATCTGTCGTTTCGAAGATATACACCAAACTGCATATCCCTGCAGATACCCCTTTATCTGACCCACCTTTGCATACCGAAGTTGAAACTTCCTCTCATTCCCATATTTTTCATCCCCATCACTTTCGGCGTGACCTACGCCTTACGTGGGTGGATGTCACCAAATTTGATGGCTCAGATCCCATTGGTTGGGTGACTCAAATGGAACATTATTTCTCTTTGTACGACATTACAGATGACTTGGCCAAACTCTGATATGGTTTTCTCCATCTAGATCAAGAACGTTGGCAATGATGGCAATGGAGAAAAACTTCCCGTCAAGGGTATGTTGCTTGGACACACTTTGTGGAAGAGCTTTATGAACGCTTTGACACCGACACCAACCATTTAGGCCATTTGAAAAAATCGAAACAATCTAGCACATTGGAAGACTTTATAGAAGCTTTTGAGTGACTGGATTTTCATACAGAGGGCATGTCGGATGATTTTTTCCGAGAATGTTTTATCAATGGCCTTAAGGATGAAATTCGTGCCCATGTCCTCATGGATCGGCCTCAAAGTTGGGTGGAGGTTACTAAACGAGCTAAGGAAGCACAACAGGTTGTCTCTTCTCAAAATCAAAAACCCCATTTATTCCTTGCACTAAACCAGTAAATCCCATTCCTCCTTCCACTTCATTAAAGATCCAAATATTGACCAGGACCGAAATGGTTGAACACCAACTCGAAGGCCTTTGTTATAATTGTGATGACAAATGTTTTCCGGGCCACAAGTGTAAGGAATAAAATCTTTTTATGGCCATATCGGAGGACGTTTCAAAAGAGGATGTTGAAAATCCCCTTGTGTCTGAGTCACCTGAACCCACAGACATAACACCTACCTTAGACCCTCCCGAAGTAGAACCGGTTATTTTCCTAAATGATCTCACTGTCTTCTCTGCTCCCCAAACCCTCAATCTAATTGGTTACATCAAGCATAGGAAGGTCATCATCCTTGTTGATAGTGGAAGCACCCATAATTTTATCCATCGCCGCATTGCCCAAGAAACTCATTCTTATATCCATGAAGTCAATAATTTCCAAATCATGATTTCCAATGGCGGATCCATGAAATGTGAAGGGTGTTTTGAAAATTTGTGTCTCCAAATTGGTGACTACCACCTAAAATCTCACATATTTTCTATCGACATGGGCGGTTGTGACATTGTGTTGGGTGCAGAATGGATAAGGAATTTGGGTCCCATTCTCATGGATTTCAAGGAACTAACCATGCAATTTGAACAAGAGGGCAAAAAATATAAGTTCCAAGGCATCACCTCTGGTTCACCTGAGATCATTAGTTCCCATTGCATGGAAAATATGCTCAAAAAGGGTCATTCTGGCGTTATTTCCCAACTCCATGCCATAATGGAAACTGAGACACCCTTTATGTTGCAAGACCTCCAATCCATCCTCTCTAAACATCAGTTGGTATTTTCCACTCCACAGGGACTCCTTCCTTCCCATGGTGTTCATGATCATTCCATTCCCCTTATACCAGGAAGTCGTCCTCCCAATATTCGTCCCTATTGTCACCCCTTTTCCCAAAAAAAATATATTGAGAAAATGGTTCAAGAATTTCTTAACACAGGCATTATCCACCCTAGTACGAGCCCCTACTCTTCTCTTGTGGTCATGGTCCTGAAGAAAGAAGGTTCTTGGCACATGTGTCCTAACTTCTGCACCCTCAACAAACTCACCATTAAAGACAAATTTCCCATTCTTGTCATTGATGACCTCTTGGATGAGTTGAGTGGCACCCAGTTCTTAACTAAACTTGATCTCCGTTCTAGCTACCACCAGATCCATATGAAAGAGGAAAACATTTCTAAGACTTCCTTTATAACTCATGAGGGCCACTATCATTTTTTGTTCATGCCCTTTGGCTTGTGTAATTCCCCCTCCACCTTCCAAAGCCTCATGAATCATGTCTTTCACCCTTTTCTCCGTCATTTTATCTTAGTTTTCTTTGATGATATCCTCATCTATAGCAAAACCTAGACAGACCATCTTGCTCATGTGGACCACGTTCTCCATCTACTCTCTCAGCACCAACTTTTACTGAAACAGTCTAAATGTGCTTTTGGCACCTTAGAAGTGGAGTACTTGGGTCATCTTGTTGGAAAGAACGATGTCAGGGTGGATCCTAAAAAGATTGAAGCTATGCAAGACTGGCCTCACCCAAATACTCTCAAAATCTTACGAGGATTTCTGGGCTTAATAGGTCATTATCGCAAGTTTGTTATGAATTATGGAAATATTGCAACACCGCTCACCGCACTCCTTAAAAAGAATTCTTTCACTTAGATTCCAGCAGCTGCTCAGGATTTTCAAACCTTGAAGATGGCCATGTGCACCACTCTAGTCCTGGCCCTTCCTGACTTCACAAATACCTTTGTCCTGGAATGTGATGCTTTAGGGAAAGGAATTGGCGTTGTCCTTATGTAAGAGGGTCGGCCTTTAACCTTTACTAGAAAACAACTGTCTAAATGAAATTTGGGCAAATCAATCTATGAAAATGAAATGTTGGATATTCTGCATGTCATTGATTTGTGTCGCCCTTATCTATTGGGGCAACGCTTCCAAATTAAGACAAATCATCAAAGCCTCAATTATTTTATGGAACAACACATTTCCTCCCCAGAGAAACAAAAATAGGTGACTAGGCTCTTTAGATATGATTATGAGATCATTTACAATTAAGGAAAAGAAAATGTGGTTGCGGATGCACTTTCTTGAAAATATGAAGATGAAGGATCCCTTTTTTCTCTCTCCTTCATAGTACCATATTGGCTCCAAGTCGTTCTCTAGGAATGGCTACATGATCCCAAAAGTTCACATCTGATACAGCAATTGCAATCTAATTCTCTAGTTTCCCCAGGGTAGTCTTGGCTCCATGATGAAATTCGATACAAAGGTCGTTTGTATTTAAGTAAACAGTCAAAACTTAAATCCACAGTGATTTCTGAGCTTCATCCTACACCCACAGCTGGGCACTCCGAGTTTACCAAAACCTATGACAGGGTCAAACGTTTTTTTTTTTGGGATGGTATGAAACAAGACATTTGTAATTTTGTGGCCGAATGTGATGTGTATCAATGCAACAAGGGAGAAATAGTCAAATATCCTGGCATACTACAATCGCTTCTAGTTCCACCTGCTATTTGGACGGA
Organism: Picea engelmannii; assembly: GCA_009831015.1. Classification (NCBI taxonomy): domain Eukaryota; kingdom Viridiplantae; phylum Streptophyta; class Pinopsida; order Pinales; family Pinaceae; genus Picea; species Picea engelmannii. Next base: position 163,236 of record ML807011.1, on the reverse strand, counting down.
TATCTCTATGATTTTATTACAGGCTTGCCTAAATCGGACAATAAATCAATCATCATGGTGGTATTTGATCGCCTTTCCAATTATGCTCATTTATGTGTTTTTCAACACCCATTTACAGCATCCACAGTGGCTCAATTTTTCATGGATCGGGTCTTCAATATTCATGGCATGTCGCATTCTATTGTTTCTGATCGCGACCCAACTTTCACCAGCAATTTTTGGCAAGAACTATTCAATCTACAAGGCACCCAATTGCATCTCAGCACAGCTTATCATCCCTAGACGGATGGTCAAATTGAAGTTGTCAAAAAGTGTTTAGAAACATATTTGAGGTGTTTTGCATCAGAAAAGAAAAATCAATGGGCTCAATGGTTACACCTAGCTGAATGGTGGTACAACACTTCATACCATACAGCTACCCACATGACTCCTTTTGAAGTGGTATATGGACAAAATCCATCGTCAGTTATCTCATATTTACCAGGTGTCTCGAAGGTCCAGGCGATTGACCAAATGCTTACAGTTCGAGAGGCTATTCTCTGTACCCTCAAAGAGAATTTGGTCATGGCCCAGAATTGCATGAAGCAACAAGAAGATAAAGGTCGCTCTGAACGTCATTTTGCAAAAGGGGATCAGGTGTTTCTTCGATTGCAACCTTACAAGCAAACTTCCCTCAAGGCCGACCATTTTCAGAAGTTGGCACCCAAATTTTATGATCCTTATACAGTTCTCAAGCATGTGGGGAAGGTGGCCTATCAGTTAGCTTTGCCCATTCATTCTAAGCTACATCTTGTTTTTCATGTTTCATGCTTAAAGAAGGTGACTGGAACTAAGTGCCAAACTCAAACCAAACTTCTCGAGTTGGATGAAGAAGGCTCCATTTGGCTACAGCCATAAGAATTTTGACCAGCGTGAGCATTGCCTGCATTAACGAACCATCAAGGAAGTGTTAGTCAAGTGGAAAGATACAACTCTAGCAGATGCCTCTTTGGAACCAACTACCATTCCTTAATAATTTCCACATCTCAAGCCTTGAGGACAAGGTTTTTTTTAAGGGGGAGGACATGTTAGGGACCTAACCCCTCACATAGGTAGAAAAACGTATTCCAATGTAATAAAGGTCAATACTAATAAGGCCTTGCAATAAAGTAGAATAAGTCGAATGTAAGAAGACCTAATAGAAGCTTTCGCTTCTAGAAGGATGTTCCTCTAGATGGTTCTATTGATAGACATATTTAGTATAAATAGGAGTCGAGGGTATGAGAACCCTAGCTTGGATATTATTGTAATATACCTTTGCTTGACTAGAGGCTACCCCCTCGAAGAGGCAAGTGAACATTGCTCTCAGTAATCAAAGCGGTCTTTCTGGTGTTATTATGTTATCATTTTAGTATTATTGTGGTGTTATTTTGGTTATATTTTTGTTCATCTTCCATTTCTAGAATTTTATTTCTATTCTTCATACTTTTTAGATCTAGCATATTACATATAATGAATGGTCCATATTTACAATGAAATTACAATATAAATTTACAAGGCAATTTTTCCTTCAGGGGCTTTGCCCACGGACCCTGCAAAGGGGGTAACTCCACTCTACACTCCCCCGCATGGAGGAGTGTAAATTCTTATAGTTTGTAAAGTCTTCATGGGGTATAAACATAGTTGAAAACAAAGACCTCTGAATCAAGAAGATAATCAGGCTCCACAACCAACAAGCTCTTGGCTCCAAATCAATAGAAAAATCAATGTCTCTGTTTGGAGAAAATCCTGGGATTTCCCCAAAAACATCTTCAAAATCTCTCAAGACTATATGGTCTTCAATGCTTAGCATTTTATATTTGTCTTCCTCTTCCATACCTCTTCCATATGGGATGAGAAAACTTGACATCCCTTCCTAAAAATCTTTTTCAAATGCATAACTAAAATTTCTCTAACAACTACAACTATTGGAATGCTTGGAACCTTTCCTTGCTTCCCTTCTTCATCAAGACATGTGATTGTCTTTTTGTAACAATCTAGGACAATATGGTTCATCTCCAACCAATCCATGCCAATTATACAATCATATGAACCTAATGGTATGATTTTCACATCTTCCTTTGTGCTAAGTTTATTCATGTCTATTGGACAAAGCTCAGTTATTTTCCTCTTATCCCCTGTGGCTAATTGAACTAACCAAGGTTTCTTATGCTTAATTTTTTGCAAGTGAAATATCTCAACAATGTTATATTTTATATAACTATGACCATCTCCATAATCAATTAAAATTACTATGGGTTGGTTATCAATCCTACCTTCTACTTCAATCACGAGGGATTGATATTGTTCTTGCTTGGTGTCCAAGGCTGCATAAATCCTTGGCATGTTACATCTAATGTATTCAACTATTTTAGCCTCCTAAATGTTGTGTACAATCCTCATTATTTATCCTTTGTGAGGGAAGTCCCTATATAAGTGATTTCCCTCACATCCCCAACAATGTACATGTTGTTGTCTTGGCCTTTTCCCAAATGAATCTACGATCTTGTGCACAGTTTGGGTTGACTGAACCTGTTGATTTTCTTGGGATTTTTTCTTGAAAAAGGTTGGCTTAATTTTTTTTTTCCTTTGATCCTTTTTAACCTTCATCTTGTCATTCCAAGATTTTTGGAAAATTGGCCTTCCTTTGGTCTACTCATAAATATGCATTTATCTCCTTATGGCCTCCTTCAAAGTTTTGGGGTTACAATATTGTATCTTGTCACTATAGAAAGAGGGTAACCCACTCAAAAATCTTTGGATTTTGACTTTCTCATCCTTTATGAAGTCCACATACTTCAGAAATTCAAAGAGTCTCTTCTCATATTCATCCATTGTCATGATTCCCAATTTGAGTTCTAATAACTCTTTCATCTTCCTTTCATAAGTATTTCTTAGACAAATATTCCTCTTGGAAATATCCCTTGAACTGCCTCCATGAGATGTTTTTCTTATCAAGGTGCTTGGATTTCTTAAGTTTATCCCACCACATGGTTTCCTTTCCTTACAAATGATAGGTTTAAATAATTGTTTCTACACTTGAGGGGTAATCATGTAGATGTAAATGTTTTCATTTTCAACAACCAGGCTTCATTCTCTTCTCCTTTCTTGTTCTCACCATTGAAACTTGGTGTCTTGATTTTCATGAATCCACCTTGCAATATTCCCTCCTTGGGCCTTCTCCTCTACCTTCAGACAAGAGAAACATTTGGGATACTCCCTAAACCTAAACTTTCATGAGCTCTTCTAGTGGATTTCCCCTAGGAATGATGGTTCCTGCTTATACTCATTGACTTCCTGTCATTCCCATGACCATCCCTTCTGTTATGGGATATGGATGAGGTCACTTGTTTAGCATTGTTTGCTTGATTTAGCTCATAGAATTTATTGGATTTCCTCTATATCATGTTTAGTCTATGAAGTATCTCTTCTTGATCCTTCATGATCTTCTCATTATCCTCCCTATATATCTACACTTCTCTCTACAAACTTTTCATAGTTACGCGCTCTTGTCCACCTCTTCTTCGATTAGATTACGTCTCAACATTTCCCATGCCACCATGAAGATCTCTCACCTCCACCTCATGGTTGTAAGATCCATAGAAATCTTCCATAACTCCAGTCCTCATATAAGAACAATTTTTTTTTCCTTGTACCTCTAATTCTATAAGAAATGTGCATGTAATAATTATTTTTAGCACATGCATACTATAAAACTTTTCATTAAATATTTTATAGGTTATTCCTCTTCTCAATTTATGAAGGACACAATGCATTAAGTCAAAATATAATTCCTTAGACACATTCCTATCTGAAACATCTATTCAATGGTTGTACTCACACATCATTATGAGTTCTAAGAGAAAAGTTAAAACATCATAAGTTGTAATATCCACTCATTGATTTGTTTTCAATGCCGCAAAATTCCTTTATTACTTTTTGATAACAATTTTAGTGCCCAATTCAAAATTCTAGGTGGACAGATAGCTTCTCCTCCTCAATACCTTTCTAGTGACTATTCATTTTCTCAAATATGAGCTCTGAGCTAAGAATTATGGTCTAAGGAAGTTTAGACTTTTTTCTCAATTTATCTGTGTATGTTATAGGTGTTTTCATCCTCCTCCTGGACATTTTTACATATCCATATTCCAAATATGGTTCCATGGATGACTTCTATGGTTCATAATGTTTCCATATACTATTCTTGTGTTCCAAACGGACTTCTAAGCAAGGAGTTATGCCCTCTAGAAGTAAATTGGTGCTAAATTTGTACCCTTAACTATTTCAATTGTAACTTTCTCATACGAGCTGTACTTTGCATCTGGGATAGCTCATTGGAAAACTCTCTCCGAATTATTTTACTTAATATATAGAGAACCTTTCCCAGGATTGTGGATTAATATCCACCATTGATCTCTCAAATCAAAAATAGATCTGGATCGTGGATCCGAGCTCCATCGACGATCGACGATCAACAATTTCCATTTGACACACGGGATACCCTGCCAATTTCACCAACCCGACCATTGAAAATTTCCTTTGACAAATGATTTTTCAATTCATCATTGAACCTATCAACCCAACCATTAACCATTGGCCCTTCCTACTGGCATATGAAAACACTTCACCAATTTGGCCGACTCGACCATCAACCATCGACCTTTTCTTGGATGATGTGGCATGACATGTGGATGTTGATGTGGCATGACACATAGACACTGACAAGGAACTATGGATGACATGGAATGATATGTGGATGTTGATGTGGCATGACACATCATCACCCTCTTTCCCCTCATTGATGATCGACAATTTCTCTTAGATGAACCAAACACCTCGCCATTTTTTCTAACCTGACCATCGACCATTGGCAATTTTTGTTGTTGAAACAAAAATTCTTTTCCAAAATTATTGATCCAACCATCAATCTACTCCACCTTTTAAACTACTGAAAATGAATATTCATTGTTGATTTGATCTACTTTCTGAACTTCCAAAAACGAATCCAAACCATTGATTTGTTTCATTTTCCCAACAACCAAAAATGAATTTCAGTCATTGATTCACTCCATTTGCAAAAATATGAAAATGAATCATGGTTGTTGATTCACTCCATTTGAAAAACTATGAAAATAAATCTTGGTCATCAATCTCTTTCATTTTCCCAACCGCCAAAAACTTATAAGTTTTTGGGTAGTTCTATGATGAATCTGGGCCATTGATTTCAAAATCAAATGTGATCTCAGTCGTTGATCCATCAAACTTCCACCAATTCTTCAGTGGCCATTAAAATATGAACCTTGACCTTCTAAGTTAAATTTTAACTTTGCAGATTGATGCCATGTATCATCCCTCAATAGTTTTGAGGCATTTAAAAATCGAAGTTTCTCATGAATTTTGGGATTCCACTCTCTTTTTTTTCACCAGATTTCCCCAAATCCGTCATAGAACAAAATCTATAACAACAAATTTTACCAAATACGCATTGGTTCTTGGCCCATACATGTCCAATGTTTGATCCAGAAGCTTTGATACAATAATGTAATGTTCCCCATCCCATCTGAGTTCCATTATATGCATAGATACTCATAGAATTAAAATTTCCTGCTAACTAATCTTGTAGCTTACTAGCTACATGAAAACACAAAGTTTTAACCATGTGTTGATACCACGAACTAGATGCATCTACAATATTATAAATAAACATAAAATGGATCTGATAAACTGAAATACAACAACATATAATTCCTTCCCAAATATAGAGTTAATACACATCAATTAAGCTCATAATGCAACAAAGAAACAAGATAAAACACTTATTTTTAAAATACTTGTGCAACCAACTGCTTGGGATGGACGTTCCACCCAACCATGGACTTTTTGTTACATATATCAATATAAAGTCACCCTCGATACGGGGCTTGTAATCCACAAAAGAGGTTGGTCTCTCACTGTCCACTCATAAGCAAGAAATCCCACAACCCACTCATATTCTCTTATAGGTATCCTAATTTTCCACCAGCTCTCTTCCTCTCGACCTTCCCAACCCAAGGAATGTATCCCTTCACTGCTATCAGTCCATCAGGCATCCCATTCATTTATAATGGTTACTTTGGCACACGTAAGCAAGACTCTCACTACTGGGGAACTCAAGGGAGCTCACTACTAAGAAAACTACGAGGAAAACAACAACAATCACTTGTTGTTACAGTGAAACTCACACAAGATTTCACTCTTTAGGCCTTACAACCTATATCTTTAGTCTTCTTCTCCAAATATTCTTTATATTTCTCCCTCTATTATTGCTCCAGCTCCAATGCTCTTCTTTCATATTATCTACTTAGTGTTCATGCCAAAAACTTGAGTGTAAAAACTACATGTTCTTCCCATACAAATTTCCTCTCTTTTCCTCAAGCATGTTGACTCCCACACTCCCCAATGTTTATTTTACTTCAGCTCCATGCTCCCAATAAATATGGGATGTGACTTCTCACACCCACCCTGTTACATGTATTCAATGATTGGATTTGGGAACACTCAATCAGAAAATTAGAAGGTTTATATACCCATATTAATTTTAGGAAGTGGGTTGATATAATAGACATGGGTAATTCCCCCTTGGACCCCTCTCTTAGAAATCCTCTTATACCCTGCCTCTCTTGTGGATTAATCAACCCCCATCTCTATCCATATCCCCTAGCAAGCATCACATTTTTTTTTTTTTAAATTCTGAAATGCAATTCACATATACATTGCTTGGTTGTAGTCACACATTATATCTGCATTAAGCATTAATTAAATTGGGGATTACAGCGGGGATTTTACTGAAGGTTTGATCAAGGAAATTGTAAAATCGAAGAGGGTGGAAGAAATCTCAATGTGAATATTGTTACGAGGAAAATCTCTCTATGGCTAGGGGTAAACAACAACATATGGAAATGACTGCAAAAATCAACTCTAATCTCAAGTATCCTATATAGAAAAATATGCTAGCAGCACAAGATAAAAGGCCTATCTTGTCCAGATGTTCGATGAAGTTCACCATTGAGCAGTTGACCCAAAGAAATATACCTGTAAGTAGTCCTCAACAACCAAGCAACACAAGCATATGGTGACAATATATGATGTTAGCACATTCAATAGCATAATCCATCAACGTTCATAACAAATCCTCCCATGGAATAATAATTCAAATATTTGCAATATATTAATTGGACGAGAAAAGAGTATTTCTATTAAGATATAATCAACAGAAGTGAATAAGTTACAGACTTCTGTGTCAACACGGTTCAGAACTGAGAAACAAAGTTCCTTCCAGTTGGGCCTCCACCACTTCAATCCTCCACCAAAGGCAAGCTCATATAAGAGAGACAATGAAGTTATCAATCAGTAAGGGAAGAGCTTGGGGGATGAACAATGTGTCTAGACTTAAAGGACAAAGGGATACAAACTCAATGTGAAGTGAATAATTTCTCCAGAGTAACTTTGCTCTCAAAGTTGAATTCTTTCTTCTCTTTTCCATAGCTTGGATTTGTCCCATTTATATCCTTCATGTGGAACTGAAGGACCGATTCAGAATGTTTCTAGTATATGGAAGGCCAAGAATCATTGATCTCATAACATGACATGGAAACCCAACACCATTTTTCAATTTTGGGAACATTTCCCGATGTACGCGGGTTGTATTGGTGCAACCTACGTATACGCATGTTGTAATATAGGCAGGGTGCATATATGTGGAAAAATTATATTTTTAGCTCTAGGATTTGCAAAAAGGGACTTCAAGTCTGCATAGGGAAATGGAAAAAGGCCTTCTGTGCAAGATTGCATGGGGTGAGGCAAATCTTGCTATAACAAATATGAGCGTGGATTTTTTTCTATCTCATATTTTATTTGTATATGATGTTCTTTTGTACAATAATGGAACTATGAGAGAAGCAAGTAAACTTTAGGAAATTCTAGATATATACAACAATACTTTAATTATGGATATCATTGTTCAAAAAATTGCAATTACTTTTAATGGACTAAAATTTGAACAAGAAAGGGAGCTACTACAGATTTTTTCATTTAAACATATTGAATTTTAGTTTGGGTTTAAATATATGGGGTTCTTATTGAATCTAAATGGATATGGGGCTAGAGATTGGTCTTGGCTATTATAAAAGATAAAATCCAAAATAAATCATTATTGCAGTAGATGGCTTTTAATATACCTAGTGAGGATAATATGGGGTACCTAGGGAGATACCCAAGGGGATAGTGAATGTAATGTGGACATAATAATGTAATGGGCCCACTATGTAATTAAAATGAAATAATATAATCATAAGGGGTAGTTCGCATAGACCCCGAGGAATACTCATGAGAAAGTATATCAATTCAGGGAATAATGATTCTTGTAAATTCAATTTTGGAAATAATGCCAATATACTAGCATTTTATGGAATATGTTCCAAAAGGGGCTCTACAAAAATTAGGAATAAATGCTTCAAATTCTTGTGGACATGCAAAAAAGACAAGGAGGGAATTCCCCTAGTAAAGTGGAAGAATCTAGATAAGCGTAAAGAGGAAGAATATAGATGAGCGTAAAGAGGAAGGAGTATATGATTTAAAGAATATCCACTTCTTTGGGAAATCATTGGTCACCAAGTGTTTGTAGCAAGTTATAAAACATGAGGGTTTACAGAAACAAATTATCATGCAGAAATACACAAGGCCTAGTTCTATGATTGACAAGATTAGGAATACAAGGGAGCTCATAAACAATGTCTCTATTTATTGAATGGTCCTTGTTCATGCATTCCCTCTGATAGGAAATTGATTAGGATAGAGGGTGGGAAATGGAGAGCGGGTTAGGATCAGTGAAAATCCATAGATAGGTTATAGGGATTCATTCATAATTCCAAAAAAAATGATTGATATTATTCAAGATCGAGGCTTATATACTTTTAATCAAATATCAAACCTTGAGACAACAAATATGTGGTAGAAAGAATGGATGAGTGCATAGAAATTGGGTTTGGAAGGTGAATATGCAAACTCATAGAAGTCCTTTGTAGATAATTTCACCTAGAATCAAGTATGCTTATGGGAGGAAGAATATGATATAACCTAGTCAAATGATCTAGTATTGGGAGAGAACATAGAATAATTAAGACTTTAAGCAATGTTCTCAAATGAGATCCAAGAACTGGACACATGGTGGAAGGTGTTATGGAAACCTAGAACACCAAAAAAGACCCACATATTTATGTGGTTAGCCATTAAGAACAATGCAATGACATGGGAGGTAATATAGAGGAGAAGCTTTCAAGGGCCAATGATACATGTATTATGTATAAAATATGAAGAAATGATTTCCCACTTACTTATCAAATGGCCTTGTGCAAGAGAAATATAGAAAGAGGCCTAACATTTAAGGATCATTGGTTCAACAATGATTTAGAAGAATTCATAAGAACTTGGGTGTGAAGCTAAAGAAGGATAGACAAATAGAGGAACTGGTCATTGATAAAACTCAAATTTGGATTTTTTACAATGGAGATAGGTAAGTCCTGCTAGTATTTAGTAGTGTAAGTGGCATCTTCTATCTTTTAAAAACCCACAAGGTCAGGTTTAAAGAAGGATCGGGAGAAGCTTCAAACAACTATGTCGAGGTAACAACTTTAAGGTTTGTTGTAAGGGGTGCTATGGATAAAAACTTTAAAAAGATCATATCTATGGAGGCTCCATCTTGGTCATAAATTTGATGAAAGGGACAATTGAGTTTACCAAAACTAATCTTAGGCCTATTTATGAACCACTAAAAGAGGTTGAAATTTCCTACGACATCCTACACACTCCACCTATTGTTACATGTCATTTCTTCTCCCCAACAACAACATCCTCTTGTTTCCACCATTTTTTAGTTAATGCAGTCAATGGTCACCTGTTGTTCATCAACCATCTTTGTAAGTGTTCTTTTGAAATCTTCACATACAACCAAACTAGGAAGTGTTGTGTGTTGCACATCTAGATCCATGATGTAGGAAAGCACAATCTATCCAAAATGTCATAGGATATTTTGTACTTTCCATCATGCTTACTATTATCCTTCAGAGAATAAAAAATATCAAATATTATGTTAAAGGATATATTGATAACAATATATCAAATAATAGATTTTGACCATAAGGAAATTAATATATTTATCATTGAATTAATCATTTTCATCTATTGTCTCACCTCAAAGCCAAGCCTAATGATATGTAATGGATCGAGGGACAATACTTCATGAGGTGTAGCAAAACCTTGAAGGGTTTACTCTAGGGGTCTATGGGATGCAACTAGTAGATGTTCCGCTTGATTTATAGTGCTAGGTTACAGGAGTATCATCATGATTGCAATGGCTCCTATGCGAGTAGTCACTGAGATTATCTATTATCGTGCCAGGCTCATGGAGTCCAAGTCGGGGACAAAGGATTAGTCTATTGTATCAAGATTTTTGTCAACATATAGACCCATGTTTTTGTATCATTAAAGGTTTTTGAGATATTTTTTGTTGACATTACACATTTTAGACATGATGTATGTTTTATTTTATCTATAAAGACACTTGACCCCTGGATGCCAAAAATGATGTGATTGCAATCTTTTCATGATTATGTAATTTAAGCAATAGATTAAATTACACTTACATTAACATCAATAGTAATGTCGCAATGGGTATAGGGCATTCATTCTATCCTTTTCGTTGTCATGAGTAGAGGTGAGTGAGTTGTTAAAGGCCCAAAGAACGTATATGATAAGGTTTCAGGAATGCAATGGTTTCACCTACATGCAAATTGAGTGATCTTGCATGGTTAATGATACTATATGGTATCGTTTATTGTATTGGTAAGGATTTTCTAACTAAAAATTGATTAAGAAATGCAATTATTACTACTTGACATGGGTATGGAATTTGTATCGATTTTGGTATGCATTTCCCTTCTCCCCTTAAATATTTGGGCTCAAGCTTCATTATTAGCTTATGTGTTCACATGGAGCATTGGAGAGTGCATGAGTTGATAGTTTTTTTTTTCCTTGTTCTCATTCTAAGATTCATTTCATTTTCATGTGTAAATATATTATAGCTACCTTATGTCTCTATTTGTAAGTTTTCAATCCCTCAACTCGGTGTTTTTTTCTTCAAATTGATAGCTTTTTGGAAATAATCCTTAACCATAATTAATCCTTTAATCTTGATCAAAAACAAGAATTTTGTGTCTGAAGCAAGCAATATACTACTGATGTCTATAGAATTCGTAGAATTCAACCGAAAACTAATATCACTCACCTTTTCTATAACACTAAACTAACAATGACCATCAAGGTCAAAGGGAATGACTCCCATTTTGGACTATATATATTACACGTTTACCCATTTGAATGGTTAGATGGATGTGTATTTTTCATGTTTGTAAATCTCTTTGATTAACACTCCAAAGCAAATGTTAATATTAATAATTTATATTAACACAATTGGTTCATGTGCACTATTTGCACTACGACACCATGCTTGGTAGGGATCTAGTATTCGATTTTCAGATTAAATCTACCCATGCACCAAATATTTTCCTAAGTTTTAATGTTGCGGTGTTAATTTTTTTTTAAAATAAAAATTCATGAATTCATGAATTTTATTGGGCCGGTGACTAAATAGCCCTTTACTTGTCATGAATTTCCCATCTAAAAAATGATAAAAAAAAAACGAAATTAATACTATATGACATTGGATTGGCGTCTCTATCATATTGTCTAACATTGGATTAAAATCTATATTTGTATTGATTGTGTTTCTCATCTTCCCAATACCCGCAAGATGAGCATTGGAGAGTACAAAGGCTAATAATTATTTATCCTTCATTCCCATTCCACAGATCATTGCATTTCCGCATGTAGATATATTATAGGTACCTCATGCCCCCTTTTCCAACTTTTTTTAACTTCAACTATGTTTTTTTTTTCCTTCAAATCAATAGTTTTTTTTTTTTTTAATCTCTGCAAAATTGCTCTAGTTTGGTTGATCTACTTAGGAAATATATTGCCAAATCTGGGTAGGCTATCAAACTTGAAAGTTTTTTTTTTTATGAAGGTGGGAATCCAAACATTGAAGTGAACTACCTCCTGAACATGGAAACTATAATAATCTTACCATTTTGGGGACTGCATAAACAAGGATTTATGGAATAATTCTTCTGTTGGGACCATTGAGAAAACTATGAATTCTTGCACTTTACACATCTCTATTATCAGGTTAAATCATGCCTAAGCAAAGCAATTGTTATGAGCTTCTATATCTATATCTCTATGAAAATAGCCTATCAAAGTCTCTACCCA
>ML807011.1:134594-149790 GCA_009831015.1 Picea engelmannii | reverse complement strand
GCTCTATCAAAGAGGGATAAAAAACCAACAATAGACCCAAAATGTACTAGCACTAAGGAAGTCTCATAGATAATCAATACATATTTAAAAAGAGTGTAGGGCCCTCATGGCCTCCTACCCATTGACTGTATGCAATTTTCCCTCGACATAAGTAAATAGCCTTTTTTTAAAGACAAACAACTTCCTTGTTTTCTTCCCTATATATGTGTGCAAAGGAGATAGATCTGAAAAGAGGGATGAGTTCAGTGATTCTATCCTTCCAACCTTCTAAATTTTCCACCCTAAGTGATCTTTTTTGATTAAGCCAATCGATGACGATCTTGGAATGCCCCAAAATATGTAAGTCATAAACTGAAATTCTTTAGGCAAGAGTTAAAGTAGCACAAGATCCCATGAACTCTGCCCTAGAATTTGTTCCCCTTCCACAGTTTAAATTCCATCTAAACTATTTATGTTCATCTACCTTTAAGACCAAAGAGTACCATTTTGTTTAGCAGCCCCATCAAACCAAGCATGAGATTTATCTACAGGAAGGAATGTAGATGTAAGCCTAGGTATAGAATCTTCTTTTTTTTCCCCCATTTTTCCCACAGCTCCTAGAATAAGATAAGAAATTCTCTACAAAGATGGGATCCTATCCTCAAATATTGATTTATTTCTATCCAACCAAATGTTCTAGCATATATAAGCAGGAAGAGCTTGTAAATTAAAATTCTGAGATGCCCAATTTTGGAAGCAATCATTCAACGAAGTGCCATTCCAACCATAAGTGATATTTAGAGCCTTTTTCACTTCCTCCCAAATTGAAATAGTAAAGGAACAACTAACAAAAATTTGTTTTTCTGATTCTCTCTTAACTCTGCACAAATAACATAACCCAGGCCCCTTCCAACCTCTTTTCTACAAATTTTTCCATGTTAAGATTTTTTTTCCAGCTAGAAGCCAAACAAAAATCTTTAGCTTCAATGGCCAGTCCCATTTCCATAATTTCCACTTCCATCCCCCTATCTTGAATCTCCATAATTTGTTTGAGAGGGATTCATAAACATTCTTAACATAAATTTGTCCCGACATATCACCTCCTTTCCATATTAATTCATCCAACCCGTGCACTAAAAATATACCTGAATCAGTCAAATTCTTTTTCAAAATATCCCATTCCATAGCAACATCCTCCTCCAGACCCAACTCAACACCGTTATACTAGCTTTAACCTATCATGCCTCTCTTTGAGATCCATCTCGCATGATATAAGAGGTGGTTGTTCCTTTGGTTGAGACTATTTACCAATTCCTATGTTAGAAAAGAATCATGTCCCAGACCTAGAATAGCATCCCTCCAAACTGAGATGCAATGTCTCGATCTCGGCTTCCATGCCATCCATTGAAGAATAACTGGTAAAGTTATTCAGATATTTTTCCAGGTCTGTGATCCAAAGGATGAGAACGTTTCCGTCGATCGCAACTAGGACAACACAGATCCATGCAGAAAATATTTTTCCTTGATCACCCTTTTCCATATTCTCAGCTTCATCAAGGTTCTCCATAAGGTGTTTGATGCTAAAGCTTTGTAGAAAACAAATATATTACGTAGTCCCCATCCTCCATAGTGTTTAGGTTTAGTTATGGATTGCCAGTTACATAAATGATAACATCATTTTTTTTTTGTTTCTTGACTAGAGGAATGATATACTCAACTTGTGAATCATGTGGAGAATCGAAATCGATATATGAGCAAGGGCCACCCAGTATAATGGAAGGCTCTCTAGAACCGCTTTTATTAAAACAAAGAGCCCCCTGAGGGAGAGCCATTTATTATAGGTCAGTGATTTATCCTGGTCTCGAACTTGTCAATAAGTCATTGCTAGTCCTCCGACTTCTAAAAATATGGCTTCATCATATATCCCAATATTTAAATCCCACAACAAGCTCTTTACAGGAGAAAAGGAGTAAATATTTTAAAGACAGTAGCCAGAGAGATTCCCAAATGTAAGAAAACTGACTTCTGTACATTTATCACCAATATCAAGGCCCGACAGAATACATGGAGAATAACTTGGAGTTTCTCCCATTCAACAAGAGAATCTCTTGACATTATAATGATGTCATCAACAGATAAAAGGTGAAGAATCTTTATCAATATGGAAACCTTTATCCCCGTGAGAGTACCATCAACTTGTGCTTTCTTTAAGGAGAGACTAAGACCTTCCATAACTAGGATGAAGACTAAGGGTTACAGCAGGAAACCCTTTCTAAGTCCTTTGTTGCTCTTGAAGAAATCGGAAGCCTCTCCATTAATCAAAATAGCATAGGTTGTAGAGATGAAAAAATCCATAATCCAATTAGTTGTTGATAGCCCAAAGTGACGCAGACCCCCGACCCTTGGGCCAGAATCCGCTACAGGATCATTCTCCCTTCGGATCCGCAGAACCGAAATGGTTCTTTCGGGCCTTCACTAAAACCCAATGAACCCAATCCACAGGTCCTTTCCTGAAAACCCCACCTACACAAACATGCACCAGGTGCGAACTTTCACCTGCACACGACCTCTAGACACAACCGCGACCTTTTCCCGAAAAAGGAAATTTCAGGTTTCGTGATTTCGCGAACTCTAGCGTCGAGTTCTCTAGCTCCTCGATCCCCTGATCTCCGAAATGCTGAAATGGATGAATCAATGATTATCCCCTGGCCAATCCTCAATCCATGTGACCACCTTCCCTCATGAACACATCCCTAATTTCGAAGGTGTGTCATGTTCCGCGACTTCGGGACTTCCGACGCCAAGCGTTCCAACTCCTTGTCCTCGGAATTACCGAAAAGCCGAAATACCAAAATGCAAAAATTCCAGCCTATGTGACTGCGTCCTTCGTGACCACATCCCTTCTCCAAATCCACGTCGCATTTCACAACTTCATGGTTTTCATCACCTAGTGCCCTGACTCCTTATCTTCGGGATTGCCGAAAAGCCGAATCCCGAAATGTCGAAATGTCGAAATGGCTAGTCTACGGCTATTCCTCTGAACTCTTTCGGAGTTTCACATTTTGGGATTTTGCGATACACGTTGCACCGATTCCTTGCCCCTTCGAGCTCCCAGTATCCGAAATACTGAAGTACCGAACCACGAAATGCCAGTCTTCCACCCCAAACTGGGATCAATGGCTCATAGCCTCTCCTGGTCATGATCCTTTCAAGACTTTGACGAGTCCTCTTCCCAGTGCCTACATGAGATTAACCCGCGTGCAGCTCCTCCTATATCCGATGGCTATCAGTCCATGCGCCTAGATATGACGACCCAGATGCATTCCTCCCTTATGTTCTTTCCTGCCTACGCCTAGATGTATACTCGATGGTCCAGATCTCGTCCTCTACAACTAATCCAATGACATCTGTGCTCCCTCCTAAGCTTGCACTTCTTCCTTCCTGCCTTAGAAGATTTTCCAAGTTTCAAAGGTCTCAGCCTTTGATTCTATGCGAACCCTATGAACTTGGGTCTCACCTGCATTCTAAGAGGTGTTCCCCCTACTGAGCTTCGGGACTGTGAAACCTTGAAAGGTTTCCCTAGCTTCTGCACTCCTTCCAGCTATCTCTCTGTGCACCAAGGCACTGTTCCTCCTGAGATTTCTCAAACTTTGAACCCTCCAAAGGGTTTTCTTGGCCTTCTACTCTTCTCGGCTATGGCCCTATGTACAAAGGCACTCTTCCTCCTGAGCTTCTGAACTTGAGACAAGTTCACTCCAAAACCACAAAGGGTTTCTCGACCTCTGCACTCCTTGCAGCTATTACTTTTTGTGCAAAGGGACTTTTCCTCGTGAGCTTCAGATTTGAAACAAAGTCTTCCTGCGCCCACTCCTTGCTTGATGCACTCCTTGTAGATATTCTGCACACAACTATGCTATCTGTCTTGATCTTGTCTGTGGCTTTGACCTCAAAGGTCTCTATCCCTTTCTCTTCTTGAAAGGATGGAAATGTCTTCTGGCAACTTCCTGCTCAAGAACACTTTTTTGAGCCTACAGGGTGTTCAGTAACCCTGTGAAGGTCTTCCCTTGACACCTCTCTTCTCTCTGAACTCAGACCAGAGTTCCTTTTGTGCCCACTTGCACTTGCTCAATTCCCTCTTCGCAGAGCTTCCACACAATCCTTAGTGACTCTGTCTTCTTGCTAAACTCAAATAGAGTCCTCCCTTCAATGCATCCAAGGAATTCTCTCAATTCCCTCTTGGCAGAGCCTTACAAAATTCTCAGAAATTTGGTCTTCTCTGTGCCTTCTATGCAACTTCTCAATGCCCTTCTGGAAGAGATTCTACAGAATCCCTCAGTGATTCTGGTCTATCCTATGCTCTCTTCTACACAATCTTACCTCCAAGGTATTCAACAACCTTGAGGCTTCTCCCTGAGTCTAAGACTTCCTCTAGTGCACCCTCTTGTCACATCTCTGTCCAAATTCCACAGAATTCATAAGTCCGCTCTATGCACTGGCTTACAGAACCCACAGTGTTTTGTCATGCAACCTCTTGCATGAAGCCACAAAGAACCAGACCTAGAGTCAAAGAACTCAATAGGAAAATACTTTTGTTTGTAACCTGCAAATGCATACCTAACATACATCTACAACATATCATCAACACATGAAGACATTCATCGACATACACAGAATAACATGCAGGAAAAACTGCTCTATTTGTATTAATCAAGAATGCCTGATTACAATGTGTTCGAGCTCGGACTGCAACAGAGTCTCGGCTCTTCTCTTCTTCCTATTCTCTATTTTTCTTCCCTATCGACTGACTATCCTATAGATACAAAGGTTCTTTTTACAAAAGGGGGATCCTCAAGCGCTTCCCTCCATCCTCACCAACTCTCATTAATTTACATTCAATTACATTGAATGGTTGTCTAGTCTGAACTAGATCTAGATCACTTTCTACCTGTCAGCCATTAAGGCGACACTAACTACAGCCTGCTCAAAGGCATGCCTTTGGCTCTTCAGCCTTACAATCATTTAATACAAATTCAAAATTTGAAAAATGAGAGGGTTGCGCCTCTCCTCTCCTCCATTGAATGCGTACTTGATGAGGTAGCTGGCTGGCACATTGCTGGCTTGGAGCGATGCTCATGAATCATACTCCTCTGCTGTGAAAAATTCATGAGATTCCCAGCATGTCTGTTGAAATTCACCTGGATCCAAAACAGTTCTTTGGAGTTGTCCATCCCCTCCATCGATTCGCTGCTACTGCTACATCTACCCTGCTGCTATGGCAGGTTCTCCTCTGCTCAGCTTCCCTTTGTTGACTGCTTCTGCTGATCTAATCATCAGCCTTATGATCTCTTCAATCACCATGTCCAACTACTCTAGTGGTTGGCTCTCATTATGAAGTATTCTCGGCTGCACTTCTTCCCTATAAATGGGTCGATCAACTGGATCTCCCATGCCATATTTTTCCTCTTCTGTGGCACTAGCTAGCCACTTTTCTATAGACTCCAATTCTGCAATCTTCTCATTGAACTGCTGCTCAACTTCCTCCTCTGACAGCTTTCCTTCTGCCATTTCTCCTATTGGCATATCTCCAGCTTCCTCCAGCTACTCCTCAGACTGGAATTCTCCTTCATCTTCTGTTGCATGCCTCAGCACTGTAGTCATCATCATCTGTTCAACTCCCTGGCTGAAATTTCTGAGCGATTCCTCAAAATGCTCCTCTGCTAACATCTGCATGACTGTCTACTCATGGCAGTCATTTACTGTCTCTATATGGTTCAACCAATCCTCCAGCATCTCTAACTCCATGTCCCATGGAGTGAGCATCTTATTTGCATACTCTTTTTCTTCCCTTGTTGCCATCTTCAGTGCTGCAACTGTCTCCCCTTCAGCTTCCTGGTTGAAAATTTCGAGCCATTCTTCTGAATGCTCCTTCTCCTCTGCTTGGGAAAACATCAGTGTCTTCTCCATTTCTCCCTCCATGACAGTCTCTGTTGGCTATCTTTCTGCTATTGCTGCATCGACAACACACACACTGGCCTCCACTGGGCTACTTGGCAGGAATACCTTTATCCCTCCAATCATCAGAAGATTCCTTTGATCCTCTCCTGTCAGCACTCCTTGCTGATCTGAACTCTCCTCTGAGTTCATGAGACTCTCAGACAGTCTCATCTCCTCTCCCTTGCCCACCTGGCAACGTGGGATTTCTTCTTTTCCCTCCTGGCAGTCTATGAGATCAATCAATCCCATCTCATTGCCCTCCTGGCAGTCTATGACATCAATCGATCTCATCTCATTGCCCTCCTAGCAACCTGAATTTTCTATTCTACCCTCCTGATAGTCTTTGAGATCATCCTGTGACCTCTTCTCCTCATCATCACTAATATTTATCCCAGCCTCTTGCTCACAGACGTGAACCACTTCCACCTCTGGTTCATTGATGTCTTCAGCATGCCTCAACCATCCTCTCAACAGTCTTTGTTGTCTTCTGGCCAACAATTTCTTAATCGTCCATTTCACCTTCGTCTTCATGGGCCATTCATATACCCATCGCGATTTTGCGCTCTGCTGCATCTGTAATGCAAGATCTTCCATCCTCGCTCTGATCTTGATGAGTTCTTTATCCATCTCAGCCTTGCTCTGTTGTTGTTGGTTCTTCTTTCCACTGCATCCATGGCCTTCAGTAGCCATCTTCCTGCCTTCTACCTGTCCTCTTGGCAAGTCTGTTGCTGTCAATCTGCAACTGAGAATTCTTCCAGCCTTTCCTTACAGTCATCATGACTATCTTTTGACTGTTTCTCACTTGCAACAATCATCACAGAGTTTCAACACCCTCTTTCCTCTGACTCCCTCTGCCTGCAATATACCGAAAGAAACAAGCTCTAATACTACTTGATGGTATCAGACTGTATCCCTTCACAGTCCTCCTCTTGTCTGTGATATGCAAACAGAAAAATATGTTGCTCTCCTCTTTATCTATTCTACCTCCCTCTACCTGCAATATACTAACAGAAACAAGCTCTAATACCACACTGACGCAGACCCCCGACCCTCGGGATAGAATCTTCTACAGAATCATTCTCCCTTCGGATCCATAGAACCGAAATGGTTCTTTCGGGCCTTCACTAAAACCCAACGAACCCAATCCACAGGTCCTTTCCCGAAAACCCCACCTCCATAAACACGCACCAGGCATGAGCTTTCACCTGCACATGGCCTCCAGACACGACCGCGACCTTTTCCCGAAAAAGGAAATTTCGAGTTTCATGATTTCGCGAACCCTGGTGTCGAGTTCTCTGGCTCCTTGATCCCCCGATCTCTGAAATGACGAAATGGCTCAATCAACGATTAGCCCTTGGCCAATCCTCGGTCCATGTGACCACCTTCCCTCGTGACTGCATCCCTAATTCCGAAGGCATGTCGCATTCCGTGACTTCAGGAATTCCAACGCCAAGTGTTCCAACTCCTTATCCTCGAAATTGACGAAAAGCCAAAATGCCGAAATGCCGAAATTCTAGCCTATGCAACTGCATCCTCCGTGACCACAACTCTTCTCCAAATCCATGTTGTGTTTCATGACTTTGGAGCTTTCATCACCTAGTGCCCCCACTCCTTGTCTTCGGGATTGCCGAAAATCCGAATCGCAAAATGTCGAAGTGTTGAAATGGTTGGTCTACGGCTATTCCTCCAAACGTTTTCAGAGTTTCGCATTTCAAGATTTCACAATTCCCGCTGCACCGATTCCTTGCCCCTTCGAGCTCCTGGTATCCAAAATACCGAAGTACTAAACCATGAAATGCCGGTCTTCTACCCCAAACTGAGATCAACGGCTCATAGCCTCTCTTGATCTGACAGCTTGTGTCTTTTCGGGATTTTGTGGGTCAAGAGTTATGAATTCTTACCTTTTGCATTCTCGGTAGCCGAAATGCCAAAATCCTCCTTTCGGGGATTTCCCTGAAACCTCGATCGCTCGCCATGTGTCCTCCTGTTGGGTCACAATCCTTTCGTGACTTTGATGAGTCCTCTTCCCAGCACCTACACGAGATTAAACCACGCGCAGCTCCTCCTGGGTCCGATGGTTATCAGTCCATGCACCCAGATCTGACAGCCCAGATATGTTCCTCCCTTGTGTGCTTTCCTGCCTTCTCCTAGATGTAGACTCGATGGTCTAGATCTCGTCCTCTACAGCTAATCCAACGGCAGCTGTGCTCCCTTTTGAGTTTGCGCTTCTTCCTTCCTACCTTAGAATATTTTCCAAGTTTCAAAGGTCTCGACCTTTGATTCTCTATGAACCCTGTGACCTTGGGTCTCGCCTGCATTCTAAGAGGCGTTCCCCCTCCTGAGCTTCGGGACTATGAAACCTTGAAAGGTTTCCTCGACTTTTTCACTCCTTGCAGCTATTTCTTTGTGCGCAAAGGCACTATTCCTTCTGAGCTTTCTCAAACTCTGAACCCTCCAAAGGGTTTTCTTGGCCTTCTGCTATTCTCGGCTATGGCCCTGTGTACAAAGGCACTCTTCCTCCTAAGCTTCTGAACTTGAGACAAGTTGACTCCAAAACCACAAAGGGTTTCTCTACCTCTACACTCCTTGCATCTATTACTCTGTGCACAAAGGCACGTTTCCTCCTGAGCTTCAGATTTGAAAAAAGTCTTATTGCGCCCACGCCTTGCTCGATGCACTCCTTCCAGAGCTTTTGCACACAATTGTGATATCCATCCTGAGCTTGTCTGTGGCTCTGACCTCAAATTCCTTCTGGCAACTTCCTGCTCAAGCATACTTTGTTGAGCCTACAGGGTGTTCAGTAACCCTATGAAGGTCTCCCCTTGACACTTATCTTCTCTCTGAACTCAGACCAGAGTTCCTTCTGTGACCACTTGCACTTGCTCAATGCCCTCCTGGCAGAGCTTCCACACAATCCTCAGTGACTCTGTCTTCTCACCAAACTCAAATAGAGTCCTCCCTTCAATGCATCCAAGGCATTCAATCAATGCCCTCTTGGCAGAGCCTTACAGAATTCTCAAAAATTCTGTCTTCTCTGTGCCTTCTATGCAACTTCTCAATGCCCTCCTGGCAGAGCTTCTACAGAATCCCTCAGTGATTCTGGTCTGTCCTATGCTCTCTTCTGCACAATCTTACCTCCAAGGTATTCAACAACCTTGAGGCTTCTCCCTAAGTCTAAGAGTTCCTCTGGTGTGCCCTCTTGGCACATCTCTGTCATTCCACAAAATTCATAAGTGCACTTTATGCACTGGCTTACAGAACCCGCAGTGTTTTGTCATGCAACCTCTTGCATGAAGCCACAAAGAACCAGACCTAGAATCAAAGAACTCAATAGACAACCACTTATGTATGTAACCTGCAAATGCATACCTAACATACATCTACAACATATCATCAACACATGAAGACATTCATTGACATACATAGAATAACATGCAGGAAAAACTGCTCTGTTTGTATTAATCAAGAATGCCTGATTACAATGTGTTTGAGCTCGGACTGCAACAGAGTCTCGGCTCTTCTCTTCTTCCTATTCTCTATTTTTCTTCCCTATCGACTGACTATCCTACAAATACAAAGGTTCTTTTTACAAAAGGGGGTTCCTCGAGTGCTTGCCTCCATCCTCACCAACTCTCATTAATTTACATTCAATTACATTGAATGGTTGTCTAGTCCGAATCAGATCTAGATCTCTTTCTACCTGTTAGCCATGAAGAAGACACTAAATACAACCTGCTCAAAGGCACAACTTTGGCTCTTCATCTTTACAATCATTTAATACAAATTCAAAATTTTAAAAATGAGAGGGCCGCACCAATCCTCTCCTCCATTGAATGCACGCTTGATGAGCTGGCTAGCTGGCACATTGTTGGCTTGGAGCGATGCTATCTCATCACAAAGCCACATTGTAGCAGAATTAATCTTAGGAAATCCCAATTGGTACAATCATAGGCCTTTTTAAAATCAAGTTTCAAGATTATTGCTTGAAGTTTTTTATTTTTAATACTGTGTAAACATTCATGTGCAATACCGATTGCATCAAGTATTTGTATTCCTTTAAGGAAACCCTACTTCTCTTCTGCTAGTGATCTAGACAATACTCGCCTTCTCCTCTTTGCAATAACTTTAGCAAAGATCTTGTAACATAAGTTACAAAGATAAATAGGCTAAAAATTATTGAACGAAGATGGACTATTAACTTTGGGAATCAAATCCAGAAAAGTTGAATTAATTGCACTAATAACCTCCTCTCTAATTCTTTTTTCTTCAACCATATCTAACAAATCATGTCCAACCAACTCAAAAAAAGTAAGGAAAAATTCAATGGTCCATCCATCAGGACCGAGACTTTTGTCCTTAGCAAAACCCCTTAGAGTCTCATAGATTTCATCCTTCGAAACCACCCTTTCTAGTGAAAGTACATCATCCTCACTCACAAAATTTGGGAACAACCTGATAGAGTTTATCTGATCTTCAATATTGTTTTGGACTATATCACTAAAGAAAGACTTGAAGTATTTAATTGCTTCTTCCTTGATGGCTTGTTTCCCCAAATGGATGCCCACTGTATCATCCTTTATCTCCCAAACGCATTTTTTATTTCTTTTATATCTTGCGAAACGGTGAAAAAACTTGGTATTCTTATCACCTCTTTTAATCCAAATCTCCCTACTCTTTCGACGCCACCTTTCTTCCTCCGCCAACAATAATTTCTTCCTCTCCACCTCAAGTGTGTACAAAGAGTGAACAAAGGTATCAAAAATTGTTCCAGGTGTCAAATGTTTATAACTGAAATCAAGAGCCTCTTCAATCTTAACCATGTCTAACTGATCCCAGAGGTGCTTCTTCTTATCCCACAGTTTAACTTGAGCTTTTACAAGAGATATTTTCCCAACCAGTCTCCTTTTTGCTCCTATAATAAGAAGAAGACATGGATTGTTCCAAACATCTCAAACCATCCTAGCAAAAGAATCATCGCCAATCCATGTTGGGTTTAACTTAAAAGGGTATGCAACCGCTAGAATCCCAATACCAAACTCAAGGAAAATCAATGCATGACCAAACAGGAAAGGGAATTCAACCCAGGTCCTATACCTCAAAGTGGATGCGATGAGATCCTCTGCTACGTAAATCTAGTCAAAGCATTTTTCTATACTGTCAGCACTAGACCTATCATTATGCCACATAGGAATGACCTCAGACAGGACAACATCCACTAAGCTGGTTTTTAAAAATAGTGATTTAAAAAAAACCTGCCAATGAGTCAAGTTGTGTTGATTTCCCCCAAACCTTCTCAAAAGAAGTAGTGAAATTCATATCTCCAACAATAATTGTGTCTTTATGTGCTAATAAACCTGTACCATCCACAAAATCCCATAAATCTTTGCGGTCCTAACAGGGCCCATAAACATTTAGAAGAGTTATATTTTTGTTGTCCATTAGAGGAGTTCGTAATAGAAAAATACCACCACTTCTTAGATAGGGATCAAGTACAAAAAAAATTGGATCCCGAGATTCTAGAAGTCCACCAGAAGTCCCCACGGAACTAACAACACAGATCATCCAGTCGTGTATGATCCTATTCATAAATAATCTTTCCTTATCCGCAACCACCAAAGTTTCTTGAAGGAAAATAATGTTTGGAGAAGTTTTAGACAAGAGTCTACGAGTGGAGGCCATTTTCAGAGGTCCCCCAACCCCTCTGATGTTAAGGGGAAGAAGGATCGTGATTTATCCCTTGCTAGGGATTTCATGCCTCTAAGCGCCCCTTGTTCAGTGATTGTAAAAGGTAAAGTATCTGAAATAGTACTGCTAGCCCCTGCCTTCCGACAGACACTTTTTGTTTTAATTGGTGAGAATTCAAACACCAAACCCCTTGACCACGCAGGGTTTGTAAAAAAATGCACCCCATTCTCTTGGTTACCCTTAGAGATCCCTTGGACTGGCTAACTATCCACCGGAAGGTTGCCCAAATAGGTCGATAAAGGAATAGTGTTAGAATCCCTGTTAAGTGGAGGTACTAAATCATAAATCAATCTATCCAAAACAGAATCACTAAGGGCCAACTCACTATAACCCAGAACAATAAAAGAAATATTCCCAGTTCTAGACAAACTATTTGTATTAGCAGTAACCCCACAGATAGGAGAAACCTCATCTGAATTCAAAATTTTGTCCCCACCCAAAGCTGTGAACTCAGGTTGTACACAATTAGTCTTTTCAGAATCTAGAACCTTCCTTAGGGACTATTCAGGGAAGATGATAGAATTTAAATTTCCGTGCTCCCAAGCAGATAAAGAGAAGTAAAGTTTTGGGAAAAAGTGTTTCAGCTTACCCACAAAAATTGTGTTCGGCGCAGTAGGACTGTCCTCTGAGCTAATCCCCGGATAATCCAGTGGGTCTTGTTCTTCCTCCAGCAGAGTGGCATTGTCACCAAGCATTTCATCTGAAGAATCATCATCAACCAAAGAGACAAATATGTTTGGACACTCATGTCTCAAGTGACCAGTCCGCTTGTAGATAGTACAATGGAATGGTATCCCCAGATAGTCCAAATGATGAACAAACAAAAGACCCTGCCACTCAATATCTAAAACTTCCAGGAGCCCCGCTTGTATGTCCATTTCTACAAGGACTTTTTCCATTCTTTTATCTAGAGACTTCAGATCAGCTTCATCTATACTTAAAAAATGTCCAATGGAATTCCCTACCGCCTCCAAAGCTTTTAAGTTCCATAGTTGTAAGGGAAGACTCGGGAGGAGCACCCACATATGCCTAAACCAAAAATATTCAGTCACATGATTAAAACTAATGCGCAACCTTTTTAACATCATGCTCCCTCCGTCGTAACTCAAGAACTAATTCAATACTAAATCATAATCCTCTGGACTATTGAACACAAAGCCCATCCATCCTCTCGGTAGTGATAACACCTCGGGAGAATATCCTAGCAAAGGCTCTCAGCAACTAAGCACCCACTCGTCAAGGGGTGAAACACAACAAGAGCGATAAGCCAGTCTCCCAACTAAGGCGCAAAGCACCAAGTTGTAGGACTCTTCTAAACCAATGTCCATTCCCATAACCAGCTTCTGCTTCGATTTTTTTGGTTTCCACACCTTCACCGTGCGCTTGACCCTGTTTCTTTGGTCTAGTTAGGTAATTCTTAAAGACTCATTGTCATTGACATTTTGTTCTACCCCTGAACTCTCCTTCACCAACCCTCCTGACCCATGAACCCTCTTTGCAAGTGGAAAAACCCTGGTAATCCCTCTTGCTAACTTTGCAACGACTTGTGGAATACAAGGCTCCAAAGTGTTTATAGGCTTGTGCAAATAACAAGGCTTGACAGGTAAAACACCTACATTAACCTTCGTAATAAATCTCTCACCAGAGTGACGATAAGTGTCATTAATCCCACTAATTGCATCCACCGAGGCGAAGAAACCTGACCTCTCCCAATGCTCCTCATCATCTGCACTCAACAGTGTGTTGACTTCACTTTCCATTAAGGCAGCACTTGGAGGTCGCTGGAGGCTCCAGCACCAAACAAAATCAAGTATGACTGCAGAAGGGTCTCGTCATTGTTAATACAATCTGGGAAACGAGTAGTTAGTTAATAAATGACAATAAAACGTCTACAATTTCATACTTAGGTGATCGACAAGGTGGCTCATAACACTAACTCCATTCTTAGAACATTAACGAACTAGTTCTTCTGGTTCAAACTTCAAATGAAACCATAATGCTAGTTTTCCGACACTCGACACCCTCGTCGACTTTTCCAAGGGGCCAACTAACTAGACTTTCGTCTCAGCAAATCGTAAAAAGGCCATCCCACTCCCCTGACAAACCACTTCATGCTTGTTTTTCTAGCTCTTGCTTCAAATGTTTCAGGAAGTTTCAGTTCCAGAACCCTTCACCCACACGACATTCGCCATGGAACCTGTAACTATTGTTCCCACTCTCCAATTTGAAATCGCATATGTTCCTGCTCTTCTCCCAAGTTTTGTCTTCATACTAAGGATCATGAGAAATATCAATTACCCCCCACTGGTGTAAGTACTTGTATTATTTCCCTTGTAATTTCATGTTACACCTTTCTAGAATGGTGTCTTGTAAGGTGTGACCAAATGTGGGACATCCTTCTTTGGCTTTCAAAACAAATATGGCTTTGAGGATGTGACTTGGTCTTGAGCATTAATGAATCAAAAAGTAAA
Source organism: Picea engelmannii (assembly GCA_009831015.1). Classification (NCBI taxonomy): domain Eukaryota; kingdom Viridiplantae; phylum Streptophyta; class Pinopsida; order Pinales; family Pinaceae; genus Picea; species Picea engelmannii. Next base: position 135,601 of record ML807011.1, on the reverse strand, counting down.
GTGAATGATGGTTCGAGTGGAATAACATAAAATCATATGGAAGTAAATAGTTTTCTGAAAATTTTATGATAAATGTTTATCCCATGCCTTTATGTTTCTCATATAAAAATTCCAGGGAACTAATATTTTTTTTTAATGAACATTAGCATACAAAAATGTACTTGATGTGTCTTTACATGGAGGTCGAGTTGGAGCTTGAGCTTGCCAATTTATAGCATGTATCAACTTTATGATCGTTGAAGGGTTTGATATATGTAGTTAGTGATTATATGATTATAAACGGAAAACTATACAAATTTGATATTTGTATTAAAAATAATAAATTTAGTATGACATAATTTAGAGGATTCGGTACAAGTAGGGATGATAATTTCATGATGCAAGCTTGATTTAGCTGGATATTATTGGTAACATTGATAAGGTTTAGGGTTCCAAAGTTTTGGTTCGATGGAGTTTCATGTTAATAATGGTTTTCTCTAAGTTATTTTTAGATTATTTGTTTTGGAAAATATTATTATTAAATCTGTTAATTTGTTTTTGAAAATACTATTATTAAATTTTTAAGAAATTTTTATATTATTGGTTTTTGAAAATATTATTATTAAGTTTGTTTATTTGTTTTTGAAAATACTATTATTCAATTTGTTTATTATATGTAAAAAACAAATTTATTTACTAGTTTACACATACATACTTTTTTAGATTTGAAATTGTGATTTGTTTATTATATGTAAAAAACAAATTTATTTACTAGTTTACACATACATACTTTTTTAGATTTGAAATTGTGATTTTAAGGAAAAAACACATATTTTTAATGATTAAGCCAATTTAAGTTGAGTACTTAATTAATAGTGAGGATAATTATTATTAGAGATTATTATGCATTCACTAAGCTTTTCAAATATTAAGTTTAACTTTAAAATTTGGCTTGGTTTTCCTCCATATACAAATATACATGGTTCATTTTGATTTTGTTTGTTATCCTAATTATTTTTTAGAACTTG
>ML807011.1:97320-113202 GCA_009831015.1 Picea engelmannii | reverse complement strand
TTTTGAATCATCTTGTACTTGAACATTTAAGTGGGGTAAAAGGAGGTTGCCCCCTCGAAGAGGCTTATTATCTGAAATTATCTCTTTTTCAAGGCATTGAGTACTTTTCCTAAGGTTTTTCTATGCTATAATAATGTTTGGTTCTCAACATAGATCTACAACATATCATCAACACATGAAGACATTCATTGACATACACAGAATAACATGTAGGAAAAACTACTATGTTTGTATTAATCAAGAATGCCTGATTACAATGTGTTCGAGCTCGGACTGCAACAGAGTCTCGGCTCTTCTCTTCTTCCTATTCTCTATTTTTCTTCCCTATCGACTGACTATCCTACAAATACAAAGGTTCTTTTTACAAAAGGGGGCTCCTCAAGCACTTCCCTCCATCCTCACCAACTCTCATTAATTTACATTCAATTACATTGAATGGTTTTCTAGTCCGAATTGGATCTAGATCTCTTTCTACCTGTCAGCCATTAAGGAGGCACTAACTATAGCCTGCTCAAAGGCATGGCTTTGGCTCTTCATCCTTACAATCATTTAATACTAATTCAAAATTTGAAAAATGAGAGGGTTGCACCTCTCCTCTCCTCCACTGAATGTGCGCTTGATGAGCTAGCTGGCTGGTGCATTGCTAGCTTGGAGCGATGCTCCTGCATCATACTCCTCTGTTGTGAAAAATTCATGAGCTTCCCAGGATGTCTGTTGAAATCCACCTATATCCCAAACAGTTCTTTGGAGTTTTCCATCCACTCCATCACTTCGTTGTTGCTGTTACATCTACCCTGCTGCTATGGCAGGTTCTCCTCTACTCATCTTCCCTTTGCTGACCGCTTCTATTGATCTGATCATCAGCCTTCTGATCTCTTCAATCACCATGTCTAGCTGCCCCAGTGGTTGCCTCTCCTTATGAAGTCTTCTCAGCTACATATCTTCCCTGTAAATGGGTCGCTCAACTAGATCTCCCATGCCATCTTTTTCCTCTTCTGTGGCACTAGCTGGGCACTTTGTTGCAGACTCCAATTCTACAATCTTCTCATTGAACTGCTGCTCAGCTTCCTCCTCTAACATCTTTGCTTCTTCCAGTTCTCCTATTGGCATATCTCCAGCTTCCTCCAGCTGCTCCTCATACTGGAATTCTCCTTCATCTTCTACTGCATGCCTCGACACTGTAGTCATCATCATTTGTTCACTCCCTGGCTGAAATTTCTAAGTGATTCCTTAGAATGCTCCTCTGCTAACATTTGCATGACTGTCTACTCATGGAAGTCATTTACTGGCTCTGGATGGTTCAACCAATCCTCCATCATCTCTAACTCCATGTCCCATGGAGTGAGCATATTATCTGCATGCTCTTCTTCTTCCCTTGCTACCAGCTTCAGTGTTGCAGTTGTCTCCCCTTAAGCTTCCTGGTTGAAAATTTTAAGCCATTCTTCTGAATGCTCCTTCTCCTCTACTTGGGAAAACATCAGTGTCTGCTCCATTTCTCTCTCCATGACAGTCTCTGCTGGCTTTCTTTCTGTTGTTGTTGCATCGACAACACACACACTGGCCTCCACTGGGCTACTTGGCAGGAATACCTTTATCCCTCCAATCATCAGAAGATTCCTCTGATCCTCTCCTGTCAACACTCCTTGTTGATCTGAGCGCTCCTCTAAGTTCATGAGACTCTTAGACAGTCTCATCTCCTCTACCTTGCCCACCTAGCAACATGGGATTTCTTCTCTGCCATCCTGGCAGTCTTTGAGATCAATCGATCCCTTCTCATTGCCCTCCTAGCAACCTGAATTTTTTGTTCTGCCCTCCTGACAGTGTTTGAGATCATCCTGTGACCTCTTCTCCTCATTATCATTGAAATTTCTCCCAGCCTCTAGCTCACAGACGTGAACCACTTCCTCCTCTGCTTCATTGAGGTCTTCAGCATGCCTCAACCATCCTCTCAATAGTCTCCACTGTCTTCTGGCCAACAATTTCTTAATCGGCCATTTCACCTTCGTCTTCATGGGCCATTCATATACCCATCGCGATTTTGTGCTCTGTTGCATCTACAATGCAAGATCTTCCATCCTCGCTCTGATCTCGGCGAGTTCTTATCCATCTCAGCCTTTCTCTGCTGCTGCTGGTTCTTCTTTCCACTGCATCCATGGCCTTCAGTAGCCATCTTCCTGCCTTCTACCTGTCCTCTTGGCAAGTCTGTTGTTGTCACTCTGCAACTGAGAGTGCTTCCAACCTTTCCTTATAGTGGTCTTGACTCTCTTTTGAATTTTGTGCACTTTCAACAATCATCACAGATTTTCAGCACTCTGCCTCCTCTTTCCTCTGACTCCCTCTGCCTGTAATATACCGACAAAAACAAGCTCTGATACTAATTGATGGTATCAAACTGTATCCCTTCACATTCCTCCTCTTGTCTGTGATATGCAAATAGAAAAATATGTTGCTCTCCTCTTTATCTATTCTACCTCCCTCTGCCTGCAATATACTGACAGAAACAAGCTCTAATACCACAGTGACACAGACCCCCGACCCTCAGGCTAGAATCCACTACAGGATCATTCTCCATTCGGATCTGCAGAACTGAAATGGTTCTTTCGAGCCTTCACTAAAGCCCAATGAACCTGATCCACAGGTCCTTTCCCGAAAACCCCACCTGCACAAACACGCACCAGGCACGAGCTTTCACCTGCACATGGCCTCCAGACATGACCACGACCTTTTCCTGAAAAAGGAAATTTCAAGTTTCTCGATTTCGGAAACCCCGGCGTCGAGTTCTCTGGCTCCTTGATCCCCCAATCTCCAAAATGCTGAAATGGCTCAATCAACGATTAGCCCCTGGCCAATCCCCGGTCCATGTGACCACCTTCCCTCATGATCACATCCCTAATTCCGAAGGCATATCGCGTTCCACGACTTCGGGACTTCCAACGCCAAGCGTTCCAACTCCTTGTCCTTGGAATTGCTGAAAAGACAAAATGTCAAAATGCAAAAATTCCAGCCTATGTAACTGCATCCTCCGTGACCATATCCCTTCTCTAAATCCACGTTGTGTTTCGTGACTTCGGGGTTGTCATCACCCAGTGCCCCGACTCCTTGTCTTCGGGATTGCCGAAAAGTCGAATCCCGAAATGTCGAAATGGCTAGTCTACGGATATTCCTCCAAACGCTTTCAGAGTTTCACGTTTCGAGATTTCACAATTCCCACTGCACCGATTCCTTGCCCCTTCGAGCTCCTGGTATCCGAAATACCGAAGTACCGAACCCAAAAATGCCAGTCTTCCACCCCAAACTGAGATCAACGACTCATAGCCTCTCCTGATCCAACGGCTTGTGTCTTTTCAGGATTTCACGGGTCAAGAGTTCTGAATTCTTACCTTTTGCATTCTCAGTAGCCAAAATGCCAAAATCCTCCTTTCGGGGATTTCCCCAAAACCTCGACCGCTCACCACGTGTCCTCCTGTTGGGTCACGATCCTTTCGTGACTTTGACGAGTCGTCTTCCCAGCACCTACATGAGATTAACCCGTGTGCAGCTCCTCCTGGGTCTGATGGTTATCGGTTCATGCACCCAGATATGACAACCCAGATATGTTCCTCCCTTGTGTGCTTCCCTGCCTACTCCTGGACATAGACTCGATGGTCCAGATCTCGTCCTCTACAGTGAATCCAACGACATTTGTGCTCCCTCCTGAGCTTGCGCTTCTTCCTTCCTGCCTTAGAAGATTTTCCAAGTTTCAAAGGTCTCGACCTTTGATTCTCTGTGAACCCTATGACCTTGGGTCTCACCTGCATTCTAAGAGGTGTTCCCCCTCCTGAGCTTCAGGACTGTGAAACCTTGAAAGGTTTCCTCGGCTTTTGCACTCTTTGCATCTATTTCTTTGTGTGCAAAGGCATTGTTCCTCCTGAGCTTTCTCAAACTCTGAACCCTCCAAAGGGTTTTCATGGCCTTCTGTTATTCTTGGCTATGGCCCTGTGTACAAAGGCACTCTTCCTCCTGAGCTTCTGAACTTGAGACAAGTTCACTCCAAAACCACAAAGGGTTTCTTGACCTCTGCACTCCTCGCAGCTATTACTCTGTGCACAAAGGCACTTTTCCTCTTGAGCTTCAGATTTGAAAAAAGTCTTCTTGCACCCACTCCTTGCTTGATGCACTCCTTGCTTGATGCACTCCTTGCAGAGCTTCTGCACACAACTGCGATATCCGTCCTGAGCTTGTCTATGGCTCTAACCTCAAAGGTCTCTATCCCTTTCTCTTCTTGAAAGGATGGAAATTCCTTCTGGAAACTTCCTGCTCAAGCACACTTTGCTGAGCCTGCAGGGTGTTTAGTAACCCTGGGAAGGTCTTCCCTTGACACTTATCTTCTCTCTGAACTCAAACCAGAGTTCCTTCTGTGCCCACTTGCACTTTCTCAATGCCCTCCTGGCAGAGCTTCCACAGAATCCTCAATGACTCTGTCTTCTTGCTGAACTCAAATAGAGTCCTCCCTTCAATGCATCCAAGGCATTCGCTCAATGCCCTCTTGGCAGAGCCTTACAGAATTCTCAAAAATTCTGTCTTCTATGTGCCTTCTATGCAACTTATCAATGCCCTCCTATCAGAGCTTCTACAGAATCCCTCAGTGATTCTGGTCTGTCCTGTGCTCTCTTCTGCACAATCTTACCTCCAAGGTATTCAACAACCTTGAGGCTTCTCCCCGAGTCTAAGACTTCCTCTGGTGTGCCCTCTTGGCACATCTCTGTCCAAATTCCACAGAATTCATAAGTGCACTCTATGCACTGGCTTATAGAACCCGCAGTGTCCTGTCACACAACCTCTTGAATGAAGCCACAAAGAAATAGACCTAGAATCAAAGAAATCAACAGACAACCACTTCTGTCTGTAACCTGCAAATGCATACCTAACATACATCTACAACATATCATCAACACATGAAGACATTCATCGACAGACACAGAATAACATGTAGGAAAAACTACTCTATTTATATTAATCAAGAATGCCTGATTACAATGTGTTTGAGCTCGGACTGCAATAGAGTCTCGGCTCTTCTCTTCTTCCTATTCTTTATTTTTATTCCCTATCAACTGACTATCCTACAGATATAAAAGGGGGCTCCTCGAGCGCTTCCCTCCATCCTCACCAACTCTCATTAATTTACATTCAATTACATTGAATGGTTGTCTAGTCCGAATCAGATCTAGATCTCTTTCTACCTGTCAGTCATTAAGAAGACACTAACTATAGCCTGCTCAAAGGCATGGCTTTGGCTCTTTAGCTTTACAATCATTTAATACAAATTCAAAATTTGAAAAATGAGAGGGTTGCGCCTCTCCTCTCCTCCATTGAATGTGCGCTTGATGAGTTGGCTAGTTGGCGCATTGTTGGCTTGGAGCGATGCTCCTGCATCACAAAGCTACATTGTAGCAGAATTAATCTTAGGAAATCCCAATTGGTACAATCACAAGCCTTTTTTAAATCAAGTTTCAGGATTATTGGTTGAAGTTTTTTATTTTTAATACTGTGTAAACATTCATGTGCAGTACCGATTGCATCAAGTATTTGTCTTCCTTTAAGAAAACCCAACTGCTCTTCTGAAAGTGATCTAGACAATACTGGCCTGCTTCTCTTTGCAATAACTTTAGCAAAGATCTTGTAACATAAGTTACAAAGAGAAATAGGCCAAAAATTACTGAATGAATATGGACAATTAACTTTGGGAATCAAAGCCAGAAAAGTTGAATTAATTAAATTGATAACCTCCCCTCTAATTCTTTTTTCTTCAACCATATCTAACAAATCATGTCCAACCAACTCGAAAAAAGTAAGGAAAAATTCAATGGTCCATCCATCAGGACCGAGACTTTTATCCTTAGCAAAACCCCTTAGAGTCTCATAGATTTCATCCTTCGAAACCACCCTTTCTAGTGAAAGTACATCATCCTCACTCACAAAATTTGGGAACAACCTGATAGAGTTTATTTGATCTTCAATATTGTTCTAGACTATATCACTAAAGAAAGACTTGAAGTATTTAATTGATTCTTCCTTGATGGCCTGTTTCCCCAAATGGATGCCCACTGTATCATCCTTTATCTCCCAGATGTATTTTTTATTTCTTCTATATCTTGCAAAATAGTGAAAAAACTTGGTATTCTTATCACCTCTTTTAATCCATATCTCCCTACTCTTTCGATGCCACCTTTCTTCCTTCGCCAACAATAATTTCTTCCTCTCCGCCTCAAGTGTGTACAAAGAGTGAACAAAGGTATCATAACTTGTTCCCTATGTCAAATGTTTATAACTGAAATCAAGAGCCTCTTCAATCTTAACCATGTTTAGTTGATCCCGGAGGTGCTTCTTCTTAGCCCACAGTTTAACTTGAGCTTTTAAAAGAGATAGTTTCCCAACCAGTCTCCTTTGTGCTCCTATAATAAGAAGAAGACATGGATTGTTCCAAACACCCCGAACCATCCCAACAAAAGAATCATCGCCAATCCATGCTGGGTTTAACTTAAAAGGGTATGCAACCGCCAAAATCCCAACACCGAACTCAAGGAAAACCAGTGCATGATCAGACAGGAAAGGGAATTCAACCCAGGTCCTATACCTCAAAGTGGATGCGATGAGATCCTCTGCTACGTAAATCCGGTCAAAGAATTTTTCTATACTGTCAGCACAGGACCTATCATTATGCCACGTAGGAATGACCTCGGACGGAACAACATCCACTACGCTGGTTTTTAAAAATAGTGATTTAAAAAAACCCGCCAATGAGTCAAGTTGTGCTGATTGCCCCCAAACCTTCTCAAAAGAAGTAGTGAAATTCATATCTCCAACAATAATTATGTCTTTATGTGCTAATAAACTTGTACCATCCACAGAATCCCAGAAATCTTTGCGGTCCTGACAGGGCTCATAAACATTTAGAAGAGTTATATTTATGTTGTCCATTAGAGGAGTTCCTAATAGAAAAATACCACCACTTCTTAGATAGGGATCAAGTACAAAAAAAATTGGATCCCGAGATTCTAGAAGTCCACCAAAAGTCCCCACGAAACTAACAACATAGATCATCCAGTCGTGTATGATCCTATTCATAAATAATCTTTCCTTATCCGCAACCACCAAAGTTTCTTGAAGGAAAATAATGTTTGGAGAAGTTTTAGACGAGAGTCTATGAGTGGAGGCCATTTTCAGGGGTCCCCCAACCCCTTTGATGTTAAGGGAAAGAAGGATCATGATTTATCCCTTGCTAGGGATTTCATGCCTCTAAGTGCCCCTTGTTCAGTGATTGTAAAAGGTAAAGTATCTGAAATAGTACTACTAGCCCCTACCTTCTAGCGGACACTTCTTGTTTTAATTGGCAAGAATTCAAACCCCAAACCCCTTGACCACGCAGGGTCGGTAACAAAATGCACCCCATTCCCTTGGTTACCCTTGGAGACCCTTGGACTGGCTAACTATCCACCGGAAGGTTGCCCAAATAGGTCGATAAAGGAATAGTGTTAGAATCCCTGTTAAGTGGAGGTACTAAATCGGAAATCAATCTATCCAAAACATAATCACTAAGGGCCAACTCACTATAACCCAGAACAATAAAAGAAATATCCTCAATTCTAGACAAACTATTTGTATTAGCAGTAACCCCACATATAGGAGAAACCTCATCTGAATTCAAAGTTTTGTCCCCACCCAAAGTAATGAACTCATGTTGTACACAATTAGTCTTTCCAGAATCTAGAACCTTCCTTAGGGACTATTCAGGAAAGAGGATACAATTTAAATTTTCGTGCTCCCAAGCAGATAAAGAGAAGTAAAGTTTAGGGAAAAAGTGTTTCAGCTTACCCACAAAAATTGTGTTCGGTGCAGTAGGACTATCCTCTGAGCTAATCCCCGGATAATCCAGTGGGTCTTGTTCTTCCTCCAGCAGAGTGACACTTTCACCAAGCATTTCATCTGAAGAATCATCGTTAGCCAAAGAGACAAATATGTTTGGACACTCATGTCTCAAGTGACCAGTTTGCCTGCAGATAGTACAACGGAATGGTATCCCCAGATAGTCCAAACACTGAACAAACAAAAGACCCTGCCACTCAATATCTAAAACATCCAGGAGCCCCGCTTGTATGTCCATTTCTACAAGGAATTTTGCCATTCTTTTATCTGGAGACTTCAGAGCAGCTTCATCTATACTTAAAAAATGTCCAATGGAATTCCCTACCACATCCAGAGCTTTTAAGTTCCATAGTTGTAAGGGAAGACTTGGGAGGAGCACCCACATATGCCTAAAACTAAAATATTCAGTCACATGATTAAAACTAATGTGCAACCTTTGTAACAACATGCTCCCTCCGTCGTAACTCCAGAACTAGTTCAAGACTAAATCATAATCCTCTGGACTATTGAACACAAATCCCATCCATCCTCTCGGTAGTGATAGCACCTCAAGAGAATATCCTAGCAAAGGTTCTCAGCACCTAAGCACCCACTCGTCAAGGGGTGAAACACAACGAGAGCGATAAGCCAGTCTCCCAACTAAGGCGCAAAGCGCCAAGTTGTGGGACTCTTCTAAACCAATGTCCATTCCCATAACCAGCTTCTGCTTCTATTTTTTTGGTTTCCACACCTTCACCGTGCGCTTGACCATGTTTCTTTGGTCTAGTCAGGTAATTCTTAAAGACTCATTGTCATTGACATTTTGTTCTACCCCCGAACTCTCCTTCGCCAACCCTCCTGACCCATGAACCCTCTTTGTAGGCGGAAAAACCCTGGCAATCCCTCCTACTAACTTTGCAACGAATTGTGGAATACAAGGCTCCAAAGTGTTTATAGGCTTGTGAAAATAATGAGGCTCAATAGGTAAAACACCTACATTAACCTCCATAATAAATCTCTCACCAGAGCAACGATAAGTGTCATTAATCCCACTAATAGCATCCACCGAGGCGAAGAAACCTGACCTCTCCCAATGCTCCTCGTCATCTGCACTCAACAATGTGTTGACTTCACTTTCCATTAAGGCAACACTTGGAGGTCGCTCGAGGCTCCAACACCAAACACAATCAAGTATGACTGCAGAAGGGTCTCGTCATTGTTAATACAGTCTGGGAAACGAGTAGCTAGTTAATAAATGACAAGAAAATGTCAACAGTGTCGTACTTAGGTGATCGACAAGGTGGCTCATAACACTAACTCCATTCTTAGAACATTAACAAACTAGTTCTTCTGGTTCAAACTTCAAATGAAACCATAACGCTAGTTTTCCAACACATGACACCCTCGTCGACTTCTCCAAGGGGCCAACTAACTAGACTTTTGTCTCACCAGATCGTAAAAACGCCATCCCACTCCCTTGACAAACCAGTTCGTGCTTGTTTTTCTAGCTCTTGCTTCAAATGTTTCAGGAAGTTTGAGTTCCAGAACCCATCACCCACATGACATCTGCCATGAAACCTGTAACTATTGTTCCCACTCTCCAATTTGAAATCGCATATGTTCCCGCTCTTCTCCCAAGTTTTGTCTTCATACTTAGGATCATGAGAAATATCAATTACCCCTAACTAGTGTAAGTACTTGTATTATTTCCCTTGTAATTTCATGTTACACCTTTCTAGAATGGTGTCATGTAAGGTGTGACCAAATGTGGGACATCCTTCTTTCGCTTTCAAAACAAATATGGCTTTGAGGATGTGACTTGGTCTTGAGCATTAATGAATCAAAAAGTAAAGTGAATGATGGTTCGAGTGGAAGAACATAAAATCATATGGAAGTAAATAGTTTTCTGAAAATTTTATGATAAATGTTTATCCCATGCCTTTATGTTTCTCATATAAAAATTCGAGGGAACTAATTTTTTTTTAATGAACATTAGCATACAAAAATGTACTTGATGTGTCTTTACATGGAGGTCGAGTTGGAGCTTGAGCTTGACAATTTATAGTATGTATCAACTTTATATGTAGTTAGTGATTATATGATTATAAACGAAAAATTATACAAATTTGATATTTGTATTAAAAATAATAAATTTAGTTTGACATAATTTAGAGGATTCGGTACAAGTAGGGATGATAATTTCATGATGCAAGCTTGATTTAGCTGGATATGGTAACATTGATGAGGTTTAGGGTTTCAAAGTTTTGGTTCAGTGGAGTTTCATGTTAATAATGGTTTTCTCTAAGTTATTTTTACATGGAAAATATTATTATTAAATCTGTTAATTTGTTTTTGAAAATACTATTATTAATTTTTTAAGAAATTTTTATATTATTGGTTTTTGAAAATATTATTATTAAGTTTGTTTATTTGTTTTTGAAAATACTATTATTCAATTTGTTTATTATATGTAAAAAACAAATTTATTTACTAAACTAAATTAAATTTATAAAAACAAATTTGTTTATATGTGAAGATAATTATTATTGGAGATTATTATGCATTCACTAAACTTTTCAAATATTAAGTTTAACTTTAAAATTTGGCTTGGTTTTCCTCCATATACAAATATACATGGTTCATTTTGATTTTGTTTGTTATCCTAATTATTTTTTAGAACTTGGAATATAACAAACAACTACATATATTTTGTTAATATTTGAATAGAAAAATTTACTAAAAAAATATTTTAAAATGAAAAATAATCATTACAAATTGAAAAAAAATAAAAAATAAAAATTTTACCATTTAATTTAAATATTAAAATATTAAAAAATAGTCAAATTAAAAATATTAATAAATTTATATCAACATTAAATTTAATATTTTCTATAAAAAAATTAAAAATATAAAAAATTATTATAAAATAAAATAAAAATATTAAAATAATATAAATTTAATTTACAATTAATAAATATTATTAAAATTAGGATACAATTTGTAAATTTGCAATATGAATATTTGAAAAGAGTATTTCAATTAGGTTTATTGTTATCTTTTCCATTCACATTCAATTCTCTCAAAATGACATATTCAACCACTGATATTTTATTGTAATGATTTCTAGAATTTTGAGGACTTTTCTAATAGAAAAAAAATTCAAATGTATACCATTTCTTCTTAATAATATAAAAAATAATTTTATTTGACCTTAAAATTTGATTTATTAAAAAACTTTTTCATTCATACCTAAAACAATCTCAATATTTTTATCATTTTCAAATAATTTTTATTAGTTCAAAAATAATAAATGTCATTTTTTAATACTCATTTACCAAAATTATTATAAAAAAAAATATTTAATAAAAAAAATACATATATATTATATACATATAGTACGTCCACTTCGCGAGATGACTGGTTGTCCATCAGCGACCTTCGGCTCAGCGATCCACTTGCATCGGAATGGACTCTTTTCATTACAACTCTCAAAGGGGCCGACATTTCCCTGAGGGCCGAGCCAGATACATTGATGTGGGCCGGCGGTGATGGATCTGGCAAAATCACTGTTAAAAATTTATATTTTGCCCTCCAAAAACAGCTAATCGCTGGTCCAGTATTGCCCTGGAGTCTCAAACTCTGGAAGCTTCAGCTGCCTCTAAAACTAAAATTATTCGCATGGCTGGCAGGTTTAGATAAACTGCTCACCTGGGTTACTTTGCAAAGACGTGGCTGGGTGGGGCCGAATATTTGTTTACTCTGCAAATCTGGGCCTGAGGACCTTCTCCATCTTTTGATGCATTGCCCTTTTTCAAAAGTCGTCTGGCAGCAGGCTACCAATTTCTATTCTCTCCAGATTCCCTGGAGCGGCTCATCCATCTCTGATTGCTTCAATCGCTGGTTCAGCACAAAATCGCCCCCCCACAGTCTGGTGGTACATTTCAGTTGGCAATTATGGTTGAGAGGAATCGTGTGCTTTTTGAGGACGCCATGCCTTCATTACAAAGGGTATTCTTCAGAATTCTGACCTCCTTCAAGTGGAAACAAATCATTACCAGTGATCCCCCTCCTCGTGCTATACTTTTAGACCTGGCAGAGGGCCACACCTTGGCTTTTTTCGACGGAGCTTCACAGTCTAATGGGTCCATATGCGGTTCCGGAGGCTTCTTCAAAACACACCAGTCCAGAATCACTAGTTGGTTCATCAACTGTGGCTCAGGCTCAAATAATAAAGCTGAGCTCCTGGGCCTTTGGACCACGCTCACTCTCGCCGTTGTATGGTCTATCGATGACCTCCACGTCCAGGGAGATTCGAGAGTGATAATTGACTGGATCTCTAACAAGTGCAAGCTCAACTCCATCCATTTAGAAGGCTGGATGCAAAAAACGAGAGATCTTTTACAGCGCTTCTCCAATATTAATTTTCTTCATGTTTCTCGCAGGTATAATAGGACAGCTGATGCACTTTCCAAGAGGGCCCTATCTGGAGTGGTAGGGAGACTCTCGATCTATCACTGCGATAGAGGGATCGAGAGTCCCATTACCTCGTTAAATATTTTTGAATGAAGCTGCCTGCTTTTCCATCTATAGTGTTGTCCCTGATCTGGTGAAGACCTTTGGTTGTGGCTGCAATGTTGTAATTCTCTTGCTTTTATTCTCGTTTTCTCATGTATGGAATGTCTAGTTTTTTGTAGGCTTAAGGCATGTATAAATCCTCGACAGCTGGTGCTTATTGACCAATCAGTCCACTGTCCTACTTTGTAAATGAATTTATAAGCTATATAAATTCGAGAAAAAAAATTTTGGAAAAAAAAAAAAACTTACATTCATTTAATTTAGGATTTATCAAATGTATGTCTAGAGAGATCAAATTTAAACAATAATGGCATTTTTCTTTTAAAATAGCTTGTCTAACTATTTACTAAAGAAGTTGACATAAATCTGCACGATATCACTATTTTTTATTGTTTAAAATCTAATTTTAAATGCAAAAATGGTTTAGCCTACTAACAATTTTCAGATTTTATAAAAATAATCACCCAAATCTAAAAATCTAACAATTTTCTACCCAATTTTGAAAAAATGTCAAAAAAAAATCTTCATTTCATAAAACGTTTAACCTAAGGAATTTTGAAATTCCAACCCTGTCCATGTTTACCTCGAGGCCCCGTCAATACGGGGAAACCCTGTTCATGTTCACCTCGATGCCCAGTCAATACGGTGATTTGTATGACTTTGAAAATTACTCTGCATCCTGTCCATGGATGGCATTATATAGTGGTCCTCTGTTCACAGGTACCAACGAACTTTCCAACGGAATCGTTTACCACTATTTTCCAGTCAAGCCCACGAGTCCGCGACTTCCTCACTTTTTCCACACTGTCACGGAAAGTAAATTGCTGCCACTGAAATTCCAAATACAATTAATGAGCTTCCAGAAGTTTGTTGACCTCTATATCCCGCTGAATACGGCGATGTGTGTGGCATCCTTTGACAGCCTCCCATATAATGTCAGGGAAAGTGAATTGCATCCTTTGAGAGCCCCCTAAAACTTTACATTCATTTAATTTAGGATTTATCAAGTGTCTAGAGAGATCAAATTTAAACAATGAAATTTGATGGCATTTTTTTTTAAAAGAGGTTGTCTAACTATTTACTAAAGAGGTTGACATAAATCTGCACGAAATCACTATTTTTTGTTGTTTAAAATCTAGTTTTGAATGCAAAAATGGTTTCAACCTACTAACAATTTTCAGATTTTATAAAAATAATCACCCAAATCTAAGAATCTAACAATTTTCTACCCAATTTTGAAAAAATGTCACCAAAAAAATCATATAAAAACCTTCATTTCATAAACGTTTAACCTACGGCATTTTGAAATTCCAACCCTGTCCATGTTCACCTCGATGCCTAGTCAATACGGCGAAACCATGTCCATGTTCACCTCGATGCCCAGTCAATACGGCGATTTGTATGACTTTGACAATTACTCTGCATCCTGTCCACAGGTAACGACGAACTTTCCAACGGAATCGTTTACCACTATTTTCCAGTCAAGCCCGCGAGTCCGCGACTTCCTCACTTTTTCCACACTGTGGAAAGTGAATTGCTGCCACTGAAATTCCAAATAAAATTAATGAGCTTCCAGAAGTTTGTTGACCTCTATATCCCGCTGAATACGGCGATCAGGCCTGGAATTTGACGGGCTGTAGCCCGTTTTTTACCTCTCAGCCCGTATTTGACAGTGGGCAATAAAATTTACACGTCATCACTGACTGGCATGAGAATTGTCTACCTGTCAGTTTGACGTGTAACTGCCTCCAATGCCCGTCAAAATCTTTAGTAGGTATACAGGCTAAGTAGTAGGCACGACGTGGAAGGTTGCAGACTCGGATGCCGGGAGTCGGGACTCGGGACAACTTGAATACACACCGTTGTACCATCTGTTCCATTGCATACATTAAATGCCGCTTTTTCTGTTTGGAGATATTTTCTAATTTTGGGGGCTTTTTTTTTTTTGATTTTCGGAAGGCCAATTCCTACTTCGCAATCCTCTATGAAGGGATGAATTATTTTCGTGATTAAATGTTCGTATGGTTGTGTATATAAAAAATTGTGAGACCTTTCAATGYTAKATTGGTTTGATTTATTTTTTTAAGTTGTGTTAGATTTTAGGGTTTGTGAGGAATTATTTCGTGRTGAAATATTGATATGGATTTGTATATMAATTYTTCCAGGACCTCTCRTTGAAGTATGGTTTGATTTATTTTTAAAATTGTGTAGCCTTTTCTTACCATTCATTTTCTTATTTTAGGGGTTTTGTTAACGCCAAGCAATATTTTCATGAATCTCGTGGGAAACTTATGATGACATTAAATGGAAAATACTTCATAGCGTGACTATTGAATAGTAGCTATACATGTAATCCATTAACGTTGCATCATACCTATCTGATAAATATATTAAATAAAAATTACTTCGTAGCGTGATTGAAAAGTAGCTATAAATGTATTCCATTAACGTTGCATCATACCTATCTCATAAATAGGGTTTGAATTTTGAAATAAGTTGTTGCGTTTCTCGCTGGAAGCTGTCGGTGGAGCCTGGCATGACATTATAAATCACTCTTTGTTTGTTCCATTGCCCACTATTTTATAGAATGGAAAGCGGCTTGCATACATTTACTACTTTCAAGTTTCCAGGACAGGCTCGCCGCTCACTGTTCATAGATTGAATACGTGTCTTGTTTGAACCGTCGAAGCAGTTGTATGAAATAAATGAACCAGCTACCCGTTCTTGCGTGTCACCACAATAAACATTAATCCATAAATTCTGATCAGACTACTACCTACAGGCTACTACCTAGTCTCCTATTTAATTCATTATTGAAAATTTTGCTCTAGATCCGTATTCGCCATTCGGAGGCTGGAGCAGTGGAGCCTGGAGCGTTCGAGCTCCTCCTCGAACCAACATGGTGCTCTGCCCCATAGAAGGTCTGCTTTTCCGCTTTCTTGCTTTCTTTTCTGTTGCTGTCGCGTCTATGGTGAAGTTGTGAACGTTTTATGGGTTTATAGTTTGTTGGGGGATTTCCCACTTTCCTTCTTTCTTTCCTGCTGCTGCCGCGTCTATGGTGAAGTTGTGAACGTTTTATGGGTTTATAGTTTGTTGGGGGCGGTCGCTGAGGGAAACCCGGTGAAGGAAATTTCAGGCCTGCTCGACGAATCGTATCCAGTGGACTGACAACACTGGTAAGTTTTCAAATGTCTTGTTCAAAACACCTTTCGTCATCCCGTTCTTGAATCTGATTTGCATTTTCATTTTTAGAAAAGAGATGCTTTGTAGAAATATATGGGCATTTTTCGTTTTCAAGCCAGTCAGCGATCTCAAGTGATGCCGGGCATGTGTGTCATTCTTTAGCAGGAAAAATTAGTTGCACTCAATTTAAAAGTGTATGGGGTTGAAGTGTATCAACGATTTCGAGGTTAAGGTTTTAAGTGA
>ML807011.1:40888-62389 GCA_009831015.1 Picea engelmannii | reverse complement strand
TGAAGAGAGACCTAAATATTGTGGTCTTGGTTATGAAAGAATTAATGAAACAAATTCCAAAGTTGAGGAAACTAATGAAAAAGTTTCAAGCACAATTTTTGTTTCAAGTTCACCTCCTCAAGAAGGTTTTCAAGGTGAAAGTTGAAGCACTTTTGATGAAAGTTCAAACTCTTCAGCATGCAAAACTTGTGTTCAAGATGAATGCAAAGGTGTGCAACAAAAAGGTTGTGACAGCCATGAGGACAAGAGCAGATTTGAGAGTCTTCAAAAGAGAACTTGTAACTCTTCCGATTCACCTCTTCAAAGCGGCGATAAAGGTGAATGTTCAAGGTATAAACCTGCCTATAACGCAGTTGCTTTTGATTATATTAAGCATGATAAATCTGCATGTAACAATGGAAAAAGGCCATGTACATTTTGTGGTTTATATAACCATCATATTTCAAAGTGTTGGAAAAGAAAGTCCATTTTCAGGAAACTTTCCAAGCAAAGGCAACATGAAAAGAAAATGCAAAAGATTTGCACTCATTGTCAGAAGAGGGGTCATCTCATTGACCAATGTTGGACATTGCATCCAACCTCTCATCCACGGCACAAGAAGCAGTTGGATCAAAAGATTGACAAGAATGGAAGAGGAGATTCCATCATTGATATGAGTCAAGATGATTCACAAGAAGATGACTTTCAGCAGAAGGATTCGCCATTGAGTTGGCTTGGTAAGAAATGGATT
Organism: Picea engelmannii; assembly: GCA_009831015.1. NCBI lineage: Eukaryota > Viridiplantae > Streptophyta > Pinopsida > Pinales > Pinaceae > Picea > Picea engelmannii. Next base: position 61,659 of record ML807011.1, on the reverse strand, counting down.
GATTTCTTGCGTAAGTAAGGCTTTCATTTTTTTTCTGTAATAGATGCACATTTCAGCCTTAGCTTTTCACTTTTGTTGAAGTTTCACAAGTTGCAGCAGTTGTCATAAGTTGCAAAGATGCAAGTTTGCTTGTGTAGGCATTCATTTTTGAAAGCATACTTGTGTTATACCACCTCATTCAAGAACATGTAAAAGAGGGGTATGATGTCCATTTTGTTACAGCCACATATACTTTTTGTATTCAGCTCTTTAGTACCCACATGCATTGGGTTTATGTACCTATGTTTCTACAGGAAGGAGAGTTGAAGAAGCTATGCACATGCATTTGGTTTTGCGAGTGCATAAACAATGAATTTGATGATTGTTATCATGGATGAGTCATGATTGTAACACGATTGTTGATCATGTTTTTAGACTTGTCATTTTGGAAGGTTGACATGTTCCACTTGAGTTTCGACTTGTGTCGATTTTATCTTGGCGACTATGTTGTGTCGTCCATGTTTCTCGACTTATGTTTAGTCGATGGTGTTGTTGTCTTGAAAGTCAATTTTGAGTACATTGAGATGGAGGAAAACACCATGTGCTTTGATGAAGCACAAGATGCGACAGTTGCTGGAAGAGCAAAAAGAATTTGCTATCATTATTTTTTTCAGTCTTGTATAATTCATTTTCACGATTGATGGTTTTCTTGGCTTGTGACAAGATGTCGCAGGAAAGTTTGGCAGCCATTGGAGAGCGGATTGTTGACGTTAAAGAGTCCACAAGAGGGACTTGATTCTCAGTGGGAAGGCTAGCAGTCTTCCAAGCACAGCGAGAGCAGTGGGTCAGCAGCAGCCAGAGAGCAGTGATTGAGGGACATAGCTAGTTGCAGTGCAAGGCATGTCAAAATTTGCAGGTGATTGTCGAAAAGTCTTTTCAAGTAGAATCAGTTGATATAACTTGAAAGCAGAAGAGCATTGAATCTCAGATCGATGATTATAATCTTTTGTGGGTCCAAAAGCCTTTCAGTGGGAAGGCGTGATCAGAATCTGGACCAGGGGGCAAATTTTAGCTCAAAAATAAAATTTCTTAGAATCGCCTCAAATCAAATGGGTTTGTATCCCTCGTCATCACGAACCCAACGCAACTCGTTTCGTCTCAAATGGACGTCCGGAGCGAAAGTTATCACGATCTGTTCAAATCGCCAAACAGGAAAAAAAAAAGGGATGCTGACTGGGCAGGCCGTACAGCTGACGTGGTAAAGGACGTACAACTGACGTGGCTTGATGGTATGGTTCACACGTGGCAGGTGATGTGGCGTTCAGTGATTGGTTACAACTGGACGAGTAGCATGGTGACACGTGGCATATTATAAGCGAATGAAAAGGTGCCACGTGGCCCAATGAAGGGCTGCCACGTGGCACCCCGAATTTGGCTATTTGGTCGTTTAAAATATATATGGATGCCGCGGGGTTCGACCCATGGACCTCCTCTCTTTGCAACGACTTCACAAATTTCACTAGCCAACATTCCGCCTTTTCTTTCTTGTTAACAATACGAGAAATATTTGATTTGAATTTACATTTGGTAAATGTTGGTGGGGGGTCGGGTGAAGCCCCGGCCCACGGTTCCATTGCGTATGTCATATGACCGAACCTTTTAACATTTTGGACGCGCGCGATTTGGGTAGCACCACATGGTTTATATTATATGCCCATTACTTTTATTAATGGCGCGCGCGGGAGGAAATTTTGAACGGACCCCGGTTCTTTGCATAAAACATATGACCATCGTATTTTTTATTACGCGCGGGAGTTGGTGTTACCCGGAGTTAGCATGTGGTTCTATTAGGTATACATGTGACCAATATATATATTTATATGCACGCATGGGGTTACAAACTATTACCCGTGGTTTTATGCTGGAACATATGACCATTCCGGTTGTTAAATGGCGCGCCGGGGGTATTCAAATGTTTATGCCACGGTTCTATGTTTGTATAATGTGACCGACTGTTGGTTTATACATGGCACGCGAGGGGTCTAACATTTAAAACCCATGGTTTTTAAACCATTCACATGTGACCTCTGTTACAAAGGTTTATGCGCGCGGAGGTTTATATTTGTGGTTCTGTTATACCACATAACCGTTGATTAAAACATATGGTGCGGGTATTAAACATAACCCAAAGTTTATTTACCATATTCAAATGTTTATGCGCGGGGTTTGAAACCACGACTTGTGGTTTATATTTGTAACCTATGGGATTTCTATATGCGCGTGGGACACATGTCACGACCTGGTTTAACTTAGCCACAGGTAGCCCTTTTTATGCACGAGACGTGGCCATATGGCCCCCCATGCGTCCAACACCTCCATTCTTGGGGGCTGGATTCCCGTTAACTGTTCGCCAAATTAGCATGTTTTTCGAGACGTGCGTGGAGGCTGGGTTTTGTGACCGAAAACGCATTGGAGCTAGGTTCACTTTCCCACAAGTGCATTATGGCGAGCCTGTAACAGAGCTTGGAGAAAGGAAAAATGGCAGCAAGCATAACTTGATGAGTTTTTGACCAAATCAGGTGTCGTAAAAGCCCAACTAGGGGTTTTTGGACGTTCTGAGTCCATTGGAACCATTTTCACAGGAATTTGAAGAGCCTATTTGCAGGTTTTTCACATTTGAAGTTTGAGGAAGCTTCAGGAGCCTTAAAGCGCTCATTGTTTGAGGCGTTGCTCAGATGAGCACATATTCATTTGCTGAGACTGAATAGTCATTTCTGACTGTTCATTATGCTCTGAACACATTGGGATAGGTTTCAGATCCATTGGAGGACTTTTATAGGTGATTTTGCCTCATTCAAGCTCATTTTGGGAAGCTTGGAGGTCACATGTAGAAGAGGTCATTGTTGGATGAGCCATTGTCCATTTTCAGAGTTGTAACAGTCATTTTTGGGGTTTTTGTGTATTCTGAACCCAATGGTACAGTCTGTAAATCCATTGGAGTTGAGCAGCAKCTTGTAAAAGAACATTTGACAACTAATCCCAGAGAGCCAAGTCCATTGAAGGAGGCTCAAGGAGATGTAGCCCAGAGAGGGGTGAAYTCCTTTATCACCTTGTTGTTGTTGTGAGTTTGCTGTGTTATTTGCTGCACTTTTTTATTKCTGTGTATTGATTTATARCACATGAGTAATMATTTAAAAGAACCTTTCCTCACACATGAACTTTGCAAAGAAGAACCAAGAACTTAACACATAAATCCACTTGCATATTTTAACACATGAAGCAAGGTCCTGTTAAGATTTATTTCATGAGGTAGAGGGTGCTTGCATAGCATAACAAGTCATCCTTCTATTTTCAGATCATATGGAGTCATTTATTAGTCCGAAAAACAGAAACAGAAACAATATTTACAAAACAAAACAAAAAGAGCCAATTGTGGCTCACAGAAAACACTTTTTTAAGAAATGCCCATTGACTGGGCTGCTAAAAACTTCATTGCCTTCCAGATCCTGCAACCTGTAAGTGTTGTTTGAAAATACTTCAAGGATCTTGAAAGGCCCGAACCAGAGGGCATCAAATTTGCTACGTTTGCCCTTTTCTTGCCTAGTTGCATCCCACTTGAGTACCAGGTCACCCTGTTTGAATTCTTTCTTTCTGTTCTTCCTATCAAAGGCCTGCTTGATCTTCTGCTGATGATTGTAGGCTCTGTTCAAAATCTGCTCTCTGATCTGCTGCACTTCCACCATCTGGTGAATCTTTCTGATCACATGATTGGGTTCTTCTTCAAAGTCTTGGAGGAAACTTGCCACAGGTAACGCGAGCTGAGTTGGGAAAACGACCTCTATTCCATAAACCAGTTGGAAGGGGGAGAGGCCCAGGGATTTCTTGGTTGTCACCCGATCAGCCCAAAGAGCAAATTTGAGCTTTGAGTCCTAGGCCCTTTTATTGTCCTCCAATAGCTTCTTGATAATCTTGATTAGGCTTTTATTGGGGGACTCTGCCAGTCCGTTTCCTTGAGGATAGTAGGGAGTGGAGTGAATCAGTGCAATCTGGAACTGTTCACAGAATTTGACCAGAGGCTCAGACCGAAAGGGAGAGGCATTATCAATAACGATTTTGTTGGGGCAACCAAATCTAGCTATGATATCTTCGAGTAAGCTGATGATCACTTTGTGAGAAGTGCTTCTGGTAGGAACAACTTCTATCCATTTGGTGAAGTAGTCGGTTGCGGTTAGAATCCACCTGTGTTGGCCACTTGAGGGAGGATGGATTTCCCCGATAAAGTCCAATCCCCACTGCTGAAAGGGTGTCGAGACTACCACAGGCTTTAATGGCAGGGATTTGAGCTGCTGCTTTCCTGAGAATTTTTTACATTTAATGCAAACTCAGATTTCCCTGCAGACATCAGGAAATAAGGTGGGCTAGTAATAGCCAGCTCGGAGGATCTTGTGAGCTATGGTCTTCCAAAAATGATGACCTCCATAGAGACCGCTATGGAAGTCGAATATAACCTTCTGGGCCTGCTGTGGGTCCAGACATCTCAGTAATACCCCCTGGGGGTCTTTCCAATATAAGGCCTGGATTATGAGGCAATACCTGACAGCTTTAAGCTTTAATGCTCTTTCCTTTTTTTTTTCCATCCCATCAGGAGGCCTCAACTCTTGCAAAAAATATAAGATATCTTTGTACCAGGGGCATACTGTTAGTGGTACAGTGCTTTGGGAACCCCTGTTGGATGACTCAGCTTGCTCATTGATGAAATTGATTCCCAAGGCCCTGCAATTTGATTCAGCCAGCAACTTGGCTAAACCTTGCCCCTTTATCAACTTGGTGGGCTTAATCTCCAGATCAAATTATAGGATATTGGTGATCCATTTACCTCTTCTCCCGTCTATGTCAGGTTGTATAAGAATGTCCTTCACAGAGGTTGAAGGGACATATGCAATGATCTTTGAATGCAAGACATAGACTCTGAAAGCTTTGAGATCTTTTACCAAGGCATAAGCCTGTTTCTCCATGATCTCGTACCAGAGCTCTGCATCCCTCAGTGCCCTACTAAAGAAGGCAATAGGTTGTTCTTTCCCTTGATCATTTTTCTGCAACAGAACTGCTGCTACTGTATCACAAGAAGCAAAATAAAATATCAGAAAGTCTTTGGAATAATCGAGACTGATAAGCACAGGTGCTTCAATCAACGCCTTCTTTATTTGGTCAAAATACTCTCTGGGTTCAAAAGTCCATTTTATTTCATTTCCCTTCCTAAGCATGGTTGTGATGTGTTTCACCAACTCAGCAAAATTTGAGACAAATCTCCTCAGAAAATTTATCCTTCCCAAAAATGCCTGAACCTCTTTCTTAGATCTGGGAAGTGACAGGGCCTGAATTGCTTCTACCCTGTCAGGGTCAATCCTCACTCCCTCTGCTGATACTATATGGCCTAACAGCTTCCCTTCTTGCATGGCAATCAATGATTTCTTGGGGTTTAAAGATAGGCCATAACTTCGACACTTCTGGAAAACCTTCTTCAGGTGGTAGCGGTGCTCTTTATCAGTCTTGGAAAATACTGTTATGTCATCTAAGTAAATCACCACGAACTTGTCTTTTTCTCCGATGAAGGCTATGTCCATGGCTCGTTGAAATGTTGCTCCCGCATTCATTAGTCCGAAAGGCATCTTGGCATACATGAATGTGCCCCAAGGAGTGGTGAAAGTTGCCTTTTCCCTGTCTTTAGGCATGACTGATATCTGATTGTAGCCAGAGAAACCATCAATCATGGATATTCTGGAAGCACCAGTGACCTTCTGCAATATGTGCTCCATGTTGGGCAAGGGATAATTATCCTTTCTTGAGCTCTTGTTCAGGTTTCTGAAATCAACACAGAGTCTGATTTCGCCACTCTTTTTTCTCATTGGGACCAGATTGGACACCCAGTCAGATTATCTCAAGGGGACAATGATCTGGGCATCCAACAACTTCTTCACTTCCTTCTCCATGACAGGTAGCAGCATGGGATTTATCTGTCTCAGCTTTTGCTTGAATGGCTTAGCCTCTTCTTTTAGTGGGATCTTGTGCTCAATGACTGATATGTCATATGTCTTGAGGTCTTCGTAGGTCCAAGCAAACACATCAGCAAACTCCCTCAGCAACTCAATATATTCAACCCTCTGCTCCTTGGTCAAACTCCTTGATAATTTGACAAACTTGGGCTCCTCTGGTGTGCCTATGTTGCATTCAGCTATCTCAGCATCATCACCTGAAACTCTACCCCTCACTGCCACATCGTTTCCGTCAAACAACCTTTCTAATGGGATTAGTCCTTTCGGAATGTGGTTTCTTGGTAGTTGAATGATCTGGTGATCAGCAATTTTATTCAAAAACTCCCCAGGGTAACGGTCAAGCTTTCCTTTAATGTCGGGATCTTCATCTATGTGCAATGCAGAAAAGTTATCAATGGATTGAAGAAACTTTTCGACCTCTTGATCATCCTCGAATACCTTCCAATGCTTGACATTGTCTGGTACAGAGGGCCTATACTTTATTTCAACATCGGACCCGACAGGGGGCAGCGCAGGAACTTCAAGCACACTAGCTGTGAAAGCTAAAAAGTCGGCTGGAATATTTTCTCCCCTTGGAATGTAGGAAATTTTAAAAGCTAGGAAGAAATTATCAACCAGGTCCCATACCTCGTTCCTGTAATTCTTGAGCCAAGGATTCTTATCTTGATAAATGTTTTTGACCTGCTGGACAATCAGTTCTGCGTCCCCAAACACAGCTATCTCCCTTATTTCCATCTGCTGCGCAGCCCTTAATCCCGGAACCAGAGCTTCATACTCTGCCACATTGTTGGTGACTTCGAATTCCAGCCTGTATGACAGAGAGATGGTCTCTTGACAAGGGGACACAAACACTATCCCGGCACCTGCACCCATACTGGAGGAGGCTCCATCAAAGAACATCTTCCAAACAGAGGTGGTTGGAGGGGGTGTCTCCTGATTAAGAATGGTTTGCTTTCTAATCTGTAAAGGAGCATCAGGAGTGTGGGTGAGTTGTAGCAGACTGGAGCCTAAATCAGTGTCCAAGGCATAGATGGGATGATTGGTGGGGTTTGCTTCATCACTGACTATATATGCTAGCTGGGATTTTCTGTATAATCTCCTATGTTCCCCCCCAAAGACTGGAAGGGTGGCATATGTGAGATCCATATGTAATGTCCCTCCAAGTCTCTTAATCCAAGACCTTGACAACAGTATTCCAAACTTGGGGGGAACGTCAGCTACCACGATATCCATTACCATACTCTTCATGGGTAGCTGAAACAATGAGACTACCAGGTCCTTGATGACTCCCAAACATTGTACCCTCCTAGAGTCAAAGGAATAGAGGTCATGATAGGCTCGGGTGACTTCTAATCCTATCTCTTCCATGACGGATTTGGGCATGAGGTTGTGGGAGGCCCCTGAATCCATTAAATAATTGTGCAACACTTTGTCATGTATGTTCAGGGAGGTGTATAAGGGAGGGGATGAATCATCTCTGTCTTCTACCATGGGACCTAGGACAACTGCAGGCCTTTCATCTTGGAGGTTTATGGATTCTGTGAGAGGTTATGGGGCTTCAGATCTCAGCAGCTCAAAGAAACGCCTTTTGAATTCCCCATGTTTAATTACCTCAGTGAGTGGCACAGAAATTCTGATCTTTTGAATTTCATGTTTGAAATTAAAAGAAGATATAGGCTTTGGAATTTCTCTAATTTCAGGAACATGACTTTGGACAATGGGAGAGAGGGGTTGGGCCTTCTTTCCTCTATGATTGTCTGCTACTTCATTAGCAGGCTTCTCTGTTCTAGAGGACTGCTCTGGAACATCAGGTACTGATGCCCTTTTGTCGGATCTTAGGTTATATCTGCCTTGACCACCACTGGGTCTGTCTCCTTTGCTCAATTCATTCAGCTGACCATCCATGAGAGACTCTTCGTATGCTGATTGAGTCAGATGAGGGAACGAAGGAGTGACTTCTACAGAGTGGATTTTAGGTTTAGGCTCGTCTGCTTCCCCTTCTTGTTCCTCAGCCACAAAATTGTTTTGGAAGGGAGCCTGAATTCTTTGGTCTTCTCTGTCTTTTCCTCTTTCTCTGTGCATAGTCGGGGGAGCAATATTATTTGGCCTTATGAAACCCCCTTTATTTTCGGTGTTCTGAGGTCCCTTATACATTTGCTTCCTTTCCACCTTCAATCTCTCCACCTCTTCTTTAAGGAAGTTCATTACTTGGGTTAGCTCATTTACTTGAGGGTGGGGCAGTGATGGGTTGGAAGTTGAGGCTTCCGAATTTTCCTTTCTTATGTCTGTGTCGGCCTGGTTTCTCAGCCTGTTAGCTGCCAATATGTTGGATTCCACTTCTATAGCTGCATCTTGCATCTGAGCTAAAGAGGTGGCTCTTCTTTCTCTTAATACAAGACAAAAATCATTGTCAAATGCACTAGCATATGAAATTTGAGCAGCGGCTTCTGAAGGCTTTACCTCTGCAGGAATCTTGTTATACATCTTATTGAATCTTTTGGAGAAGTCAGAGACAGACTCTCCTTCCATTTTCTTCAGGGACCCAAACTCAGTCATGTAATATATGTAATCTTTCCTATCTCCCCATTGCCTTAGAAAAACAGTATCCAGGGCTTCAATTCCAGCAATAGATCTAGGGGCCAACCCCTAAACCATTTTCTAACCTCACCATCCAAGCTCTGGATAAAGACTCTCATCCAGACATCTTCATTCTCAATATTGAGGTTGTCTACATAACTGTAAAAAGCAGCCAAGTGCTCTTCTGCAGTTATATCCCCTTCCCCAACGAACTTGGGCATGTATTTCAAATAGTCTCTAGCAGGGAGAGGATTCATGGGATGGGGTAGGACTAAAGGAGCATATCTAGCAGCGACTATGGCATCCATTCTATTCAGAGGGGGATTAGCGCCAGCCATAGGAATATTAGGTATAAGAGAACTCGGAGGAGAAGGAGTATGGACGGGAGATGTCGGAAAAGAGGTCCTTGGAGGAGACAATGGAGAAAACAGAGAGAGAGCCAAGGGACCCGAGTGTGTAGGTGCTTCTCTCTGCGCAGTAGTAGCAACAAAAGGAGGGGTGGTGAAACCTTCATAAGCTTGAGGTCTGTGATGAGGCACGATCTCTAGGGAGGGGGGAGTGACAAGGATCTCTCTTTCTGGTACCAGACCGGGAGGAGAAAACTCAGCAAGAACACTCCCGAAATTTAGAAAACGGGAAACCTCAGAAGAAGGACGACTAGGCAGCTGAGAATAAGAAAACGGAGTTCTCACAGAAGGGGACGATGTATTACCTATTTCAACGATGGAAACTTCTTTCGCAGAGCTCTTTCCCTTCCTGTGCACCACTTCCGAGTCAGCCTCTGGTGTAGCTAAAGGCAATTGTGGATTAGACCTCGTGTGTCTGCCTCTCGAAGCCACAGTTGATAGAGCAGGTTCTTCCCAGTGGAGTCGTCACAATGGAGTTGCCAAGTGCACAGTAGCAATCTTTAAGTTCTGAATTCTGATGCACCTTCAGAATCAGTTGATCTTTTTCGTTCAATCCCGGGGAAAATATTCAACTTCGTCCCCGGCAACGGCGCCAGAAATGTTGGAGCCAGAAGTCACTCCTGGATTGCTTGCAGGAGCAGAGCCCAACGCCCATCAGTTTTAATGTCACGGTTTGTTTTAAAGGGGTGATCAAATGGAAGGAAACTCAGAATGGTATCGTCTCAACTCAGAAACTGGGCCAGGCATACATGAATGAGTGAGGTCTTGATAAACTTCAAACAGTGAGTTGTGATAAGGGTGAGTAGGGGGAAGACTTCTTAAGAAAGGTGCAAATGCCTGCTATAAGCCTCAAGCTTCTAACAGACGATGAGAGCAGGCATCTGAAAACAAGATCTTCTTACTTCCAAACGCGGGGAACCAGAGAAACAACAATGCCACAATAAATCATTTGCCATAACATAACTGTGTTAATTCATACGAAGCATTCGATCATGAACTCTCCAGCATAAGACGAAAACATAGATGGAAAAGGGAAACTGTTTGTCATAAAACAAGAAATCTCAAACACGGCTACATAACCAGGAAGCCAGAATGGTCATGAAAACTTTACAGTCGGGAGCTTAGCTCTACCATCGATAGATACAAAAAATGGCGAAAACGCCTACATATACTCAGAACTACAACAGCAGCGAAATCAAGACACTGCATTGAAGGCTTTGCGTCTGCATGGCTTTCTGACAGTGAACCTCTGAAGGGTCGTGCAAATTAAGTCAGACGCAATCTAATTCTTTGGCAGTTCCAACGACGAATCGACGTGCCTTTAATTCATGGTCGTGCTTTCCCATTATGGCAGAGGCGATATCTAACCACCACCAACCACCTCAATAACTGCTTCATCGGGATTGAGGATGGCCCGACCAACTCGGCACCTTCGGGACGTGGAGAGCCTCCTGTGCTGCCACCTGGAATAACTGACTGGCTCAAAGAATATGCATGGAGGCCAGCGCGGAAGGTGGGGCACGAGAACTGAGTGATGGGGTCGAAACAGCGGGGGGCGGAGTAAGAAAAGATGAGGGAGCGAGAGAGGTTACAGGGGGGACATATGGCAAAAGGCAATAAGCGGGGGAGGCAGGAGAGTGGATGTGATGGACATGGGAGGCTGACGTGGAGGGAAAGGGACACGTGGTTGGTGGTGAGTGGACGATGAGACAGGGAAAGGGCCATCTGGACAAAAGAGTGGAGGAGGACGGATGACACATGGCGGTAGGGGAAGGCGGTTTTGGAGGATGACATGACGGGAGGAGGGCCCTCGCTAGCTAAACACAGGGCAACTGAAAAGGGCAAGACTGACCCAGCACCGTTGATCTGGGCGCGCTGATCTGGGCCATCGGAAAGCTGCGTCTACCATTCCGGACCCCCCCCCCCCTCTGCTTAAAGGTAGAAAGGCAGGGGGGGTCCGGAATGGTCTTCATCGTCGTTGATCCGGGCGTGCTAATCTGGATCGTCGAAGAGGTGCGCCCCGGATTCCGGACCCCACCCCCCCGCTTAAAGGTAGAAGGGCGGGGGGGTCCAGAATTCGTTGTGCACCGTTGATCGAGGCGTGCAAATCCCAGCCGTCCAAACTTGATTCTCGTTTAACATAGACGCATTTGCGCCCAAAACTTAGGACAAGTGGGTTTTTAACCCTTTCTTTTGCGTTCTAGCCCCCCTTATAAGAAATATCGCTAACAACATCTAAGGAAGGAGAGGTTCCCAAGGGGAACATATAACAAACTAAAAATGAAGAAGATTGGACCATGCAAGGTCATAAAGAAATTTGGGGCAAACACATACGAGATTGAATTACCTGATGGGATCAAAATTTCACCGATATTCAACATCTCATATTTGTACCCATACAAAGATGAAGAAGTAGGGGTAGAGAATGAACAGACAGAATTTCAGTGGACCAAACAAATTCTTGTAGCTGAAAAGCCAAGAATGGAAAGTATAATTGATAAGAGGGTCAACAGGAAGACTAGGAGAAAGAGTATTTTGAATACTTGGTCAAATGGAAGGGACATCCAGTTGAAGATACCAGTTGGGAGGATGAAGTAGAAATTCAAAAGCATGGACAGACTATGCAAGAGCTCATGAACAGGAGTTCATGAAAAATTTCAAGCAAGGGAGTATGATGTAGGAGCATCGCAAGTGGCCAACCAAGCGAGCATGAAGGCAGAAGACAACTAGAAAGTGCAACACACATTTTACACGTTTTGGAAATGTTTTTGAAAAATAAAAAAGTGAAAATTAATGTAATAGCTAGAAGCGTACTTACATTTATATCTGACTATTGTAAACAGATCGTGAGCGATTTTCTCTCATCTGTCAATGTAAAAGGCATTTAAGCCCAGTTAATGAAAGTAGGTAGGTTTGAATTATGGATTAGACAGTTTTAGAGTGTAGGAGGGAAAATGGATATACACACCCTCATCTTTAAATCATGGTATCATTAGATCATTGTAACATTAGCATAGAGAAGTAGAAGAAGAAAGCTATAGCAGAGAGTTGTAGAGAAGAACCCATGTACAGAAGCTTTGAATTAATATATGAAGCTTTGAATCAGACTCATGGTGTTATGATGTTTTCTATGTTTTCTATGAGCAGGCTAGATGAGTCCTTTGAAATTATTAACTAAGGTGGAAGGGAGAAAGACTGTTGTTGCAGAAGGTGCATAGAGTCGAGAGTTTAAATACAAAGAAGCATTTGAAGGTCTACAGCAAGGAGTGCGAGTAGAGGCCCTTTTTCGAGGCTTGAATTTACCAGAGAAAGCTCATAAGAGGTAGCACCTTTGAAGTGTTCGAAGGAAGGTGGGAAGTGGAATATTCATGAAGATGGTTAAGCTCCAGTGATGGAACATTGGCTCATTGCATAGAGATTCTTGAGGGAAGAATCGAACGGTTGAATTTATCTGTGGAGAATTCATGAAATAGCGAGGACCGTAGGATCCAGGAGAGTTGCAGGGAAGTTAAGCATTGGACGAATCCATCCTTTCAGAGGCAGGATCCAATGTGGACCATTGATCACGATTGTTGGGCCATCAAGATCCTTTCGACATTTCAGGGGTTGTATGTCTGAAGTGTGGACAAAACCCTTGGTCGCTCGACCTCCCTAAGCGCAAACTGGATTATCATAAGTGAAGGCGAGGAGCAGAATTTTCAGCGTTTCAGAATTTTAGAGTTCAACATTTTGGGGGTCCTAATGAAAAGGAGTTGAGGCAAAGTAGTGGAGAAATCCCAAAGTCATGAGATGTGATAGAACTTGATGTGAATTTTGAGATTTAGGTAATTTGGGATTCGGAATACTGGAAGTCCTGATGACAAGGAGCCAGGGGCCTTTGTATTGAAAAACCTAGAGTTGCAAAACCTGGAAAATCCTTGAAGTGTCATTTCGGCATTTCGGGGATCGGGGTTTTGGCATGCCCGTTGACAAGGATTCGGGACACTTCACGTCAGAAATCCCAAAGTTGTGAAACGCGAAATATTTGTGAAGGCACGTTTCGGCATTTTGGTGTTTCGGAATTCGTGAATTCGGGATTTGTGGTGACAAGTGTTTTGGGATCCAGAGTTTTGAACTCCCGGTACCTGGAAGCCCGAAATAACGTGAGCCATTGGATCTCAAGGAAGGCTATCAGTCGTTGATTCCATAGAAGGTATCGCATCAGAATTCGGGGTTTCGAAGTGATAGGGGAACGACAGTCGAAGACTGATTCAAGTTCTGAAAGCCGGGAAAGGTGACAGGTGGCAGGAATCCAAGTCAGAGACCGAGGACAACTGAGAGGACAGGTGGCAAGTATTCATCAATAGTCGGAGTCAAACTCCGTTGACTATTTTGGGGTTCATGGGTTGGAGAGTCAGGTAACCTCACATCAGGATTCACGAAATCTCGAAGTACGAAACCCCGAAAAGGCGAAAATCCCATTGAGGAGCCAAAAAATTGATGAACGTGATGAGATTCGACAATTCGACACTTTAGGAGACAAGAGATCAGGATTCCTTATTCTAGAATTCCCGAAGTCATGAAACGCGATACAGAAGCAGAGTTGGATGCGTCCAAATACTTCGGCATTTCGACATTTCGGGTTTTGGCAGGTGGAAGAGCCGAGAACATCGACAACAGGGATCGTGAAATCGCGAAACCTAAAGTTTCGATTTGGAGAAAGACGCAATTTCATTGTTGGCCAGAATATAAGAGTTGATGTCTAGTGTTTTCTCACACAGGCTCAACACATAAGGATCATTGGATACACCGTGAGTGTATGAGATATTCCCCGAGGAAAAAACAAGGAGTCAATTAGACTCAAGGGGCAGATTTAGAAAGATCTTGTGCAGATTCTGACCTAAGGGAAGGGGGTCCACATCAATTGGTATCAGAGCATAGAAAAAGTTATTTGCTTTCTGTAGCAGATAAAAGAGAAATTTTACAGCCATGCCACCGAGAAGAAGAGACAGGCCAATGCCTGATCCAATAGTGGAAAGAGAAATGTGTGAACTACGTGCCAGGCTTGATGCCATGGAGATAGCATAGAGGTGAACAGTCGACGCTAGAGATATCAGTGAGGATGAAAGTGAAAATGAAGCTGAACATGAAGGAGATGCAGTTGTATTTGAAGATGCTGCGGATGAATGCCTATTCAGGGCTGTTACAAGGATAGGTGCCAGAGAAAAAATGGACATTCCAGTATATGAAGGAAACCTGGATGTCGAAGAGATTCTAGACTGGATTAGGGCTATGGATAAGTACTTCGACTTTGAGGATGTCGAGGAAAACAAGAAGGTCAAGCACGTTGTAACAATACTTAAAGAGCATGCAACATTATGGTGGGATGAACGGCAGGCTGACAGACGTTGCAAAGGCAAGCAGAAAATCAAGAGTTGGGATAGAATGGTTGCAAAGATGAAAGCCAAATTCATACCCAAGGATTATCAAATTACTTTGTTTCGGAGAATGCATAATTTGAGAAATAAGATGATGTCAGTGAAAGAATACACTGAAGAGTTCTACAAGATAAACATCAGAGTAGGTCATTGGGAAAGCGATGATGAAAAGGTTGTTGGGTACATGAATGGTCTACGATATGACATTTAGGACGAGATGAGCATGATGACCCTTCAGAATGTAGAGGATGCTTATTAGATGGATCTGAAAGCTGAAGAGAAGCTAAGCCAAAAGCAAGGTCAAAGAGGCCGAGGCAGAAGTCAAGCCAGACGCAAAACAATTGCCCAAGACAGAACTCAGAAATCTAAAGAAGAGGGGAAGAAATGTCAAACCCAAACTGAGAGAGGGGGAAGCTCACAGAGAGGACAATATGCTGATAGAAATACTTTTCCTCATACCAGAGGAAGAGGAAGAGGAAGAGGTGGTTAAGTGAAATGTTTTACCTATGGAAAATTTGGACATAAATCTTATGAGTGTCCATATAGGAAGAAAGAAGGTGGTGAAACTCACATTGCCGAAGCACAAGGACAGAATGTTGAGGCAAAATATGATGAGGGTGAAAGATCTTTAATGATGAGAAAAGTTCTCTTAAGTCTAGAGAAGGAGGCAGAGAACCCAACCCAAAGGAACATACTTTTTTGAACTACTTGCAAGACCAAAGACAGGGTATGCAAAGTCATCGTGGACAGTGGTAGCATAGATAATCTCGTTTCTATAGAGATGGTAGAAAAGTTGGAGCTGGAGACTATCGTACATCCAAGCCCATATAGAGTTTCATGGCTACAAAAAGGACATGAGGTAAATGTCACTAAACAATGTTTAGTTGAATTTAAAATAGGAGGATATAAGGATGAAATATTATGTGATGTCATTCCCATGGATGTTTTTCATCTATTGTTGGGTAGACCATGGCAATATGAAAAAAACATGATTCATGATGGGAGAAAGAACACATACACCCTGGAGAAGAATGGGAGGACACACATGTTGCTTCCAATTAAAGATAAAGAAGAAAAAACAGAGGTGAGCAAAACTGTACTTCTCATGAGTGGGAAGGAACTTCTTAAGGAGGTTAAAAACAAGGAAGACACACAATTTATTTTGGTCAGGAAGCCTAGAATTGTTTAGACCAGTACAAGGATGCATGATTTACCAGAGGAAATCTAGAAGTTGTTGGAGGAGTTTGTTGATATAGTAGTGGGCGAACTACCTTGTTCATTTCCACTAATCAGGAGTATAAGCCATCACATTGATCTTATACCTGGAGCCAGTTTACCAAACAAATAAGCGTACAGGTTGACGCCATAGGAAAATGAAGAAGTCAAGAGACAGGTCCAGGATTTAATGGACAAAGGGTTGGTTAGAGAGAGCTTGAGTCCATGTGTTGTTCCAACAGTGCTCAGCCCAAAGAAAGATGGAGGCTGGAGGATGTGTACAAAATCAAGGGAAATCAATAAGATTACCATTAGATACAGATTTCCATTGCCAAGGATGGACGATTTGATGGATTGCTTGAGTGGAGCAAATTTTTTTCAAAGATGGATTAGAAAAGAGGATATCATTAAATTCGTATGAGAGAAGGTGATGAATGGAAGACAACATTCAAAATTAATGAGGGTTGTATGAATGGCTTGTTATGCCATTTGGCTTAACAAATGTGCCCAATACTTTCATGAGATTGATGAATGAAGTCCTGAAGCAGTTCATCGGGAAATTCGTCATTGTATATCTTGACGATATACTGATTTTCAGCAAGACGGAGGCAAAACACTTGAAGCATTTAGCTACAGTGATGAGGAGATTACAACAAGAAAAATTGTTGATTAATGTGAAGAAATTAACATTTATGAGGACAAAACTCATTTATCTAGGTTTTGTTATCTCTGCAGATGAGATGAAAATGGATCCAGATAAAGTAGAGGCGATTAAGAATTGGCCATCACCGAAAAGTGTGTCTGAAGTTCAAAGCTTCCATGCTTTATCTAATTTCTACAGGAAATTCATCCGAAACTTCAGTGGAATTAGTGCACCAATGATGGATACGGTGAAGAAAAGACACAAATCTTTTCATTGGATAGAGGAAGTAGAGAAGAGTTTCAATCTACTAAAGAAAAAGATCATGGAGCAACCAATTCTGGTTTTTCCAGACTTTAACAAGATGTTCCAGGTTAGGTGTGATGCAAGTGGGTTTGCAGTTGGAGCAGTCTTGATCCAGGACGACAGGTCGGTCGCATACTTCAACGAGAAATTGAATGAAGCGAAGATTAAATAATAAACATATGACAAAGAATTCTATGTTGTCATACAAGCGCTGAAGAAATGGAAACATTATTTGGTTCCTAAGGAGTTTGTTTTGTACAACGATAATCACGCTTTGCAATTCGTGACTCAACTAGAAACATTGAACCAAAAGCATGCTAAATGGGTTGAATACATGCAGAATTTTACTTTTGTAATTGGAACTGCTAACAAAGTTGTTGATGCTTTGAGTAGGAAATGTTTGCTTATACAGGAATTTAGAGTCAAAACATTGGTTTTGATAACCTCAAAGAAATGTACAGGGATGACCCAGATTTTAAAGAAGCGTATGAGGCGTCTGAGAATCCAATTCTCAGGGACAGAAGCCAATGGACCAAATATATGATCCGGGACGGATTATTATTCAAGGGCAATCAGTTATGTATTCCAAAATGCTCCATGAGGGAGAATCTGTTGAAATAAAAACATAGTGGAGGGTTGGCCAGACTTTTTGGTCATGACAAAACATTATCAAAGTTGAATGGCACATATTTTTGGCCAGGGATGAGGACAGATGTTAAGAAATTTGTGGACATATGTAGGATTTGTCAGCACGCAAAGGGGAAAAGGCATAACACAAGGTTATAGCAGCCGTTACCCATACCTGAGAGGCCGTGGGATGCAGTGAGCATGGAATTCATATTGGGATTACCAAGGACACAAAGAGGATGTGATTCAATCTTTGTGGTGGTAGACACATTTTCAAAGATGGCACATTTCATACCATGCCAAAAAACCAATGACACAACTCATATTGCGAACCTGTTTTTCAAAGAAGTCATCAGACTTCACGGCTTGCCAAGGAGTATAGTTTCAGATCGAGATACCAAGTTTGTAGGACATTTCTGGAGGACTTTATGGAAGAAGATGGAGACAAGTTTGTCTTTTAGCTCATCTTATCATCCTTAGATGAATGGGCAAACAAAAGTTGTAAATAGAAGCTTGGGAGATTTACCAAGGAGCCTAGTGACTGAACACCACAGTCAATGGGATCACATTCTGCCACAGGCGGAATTTGCTTATAATGATTCGATCAATAGAAGAACAGGACAGAGTCCTTTCCAAATTGTATATGGAATGAAACCAAGGGGAGTTTCTGAATTAAAATATATGGAACAAACTGAATTCAGAAGTGCTAGTGCAAAGGACTTTGCAGAAGCAATGAAGGAGCTTCACAACCGAGTTAAGGAACGATTGCAAAATTCAAGTCAAAAGTACATGAAAATTTTCAAGCATGCAAGAGATCATGAACAAGTTCATGAAAATTTTCAAGCAAGGGAGTATGATGAGGGAGCATCGCAGGCAGCTATCCAAGCGAGCTTGAAGGTAGAAGACAACTGGAAGGTGCAACACACATTTTACACGTTTTGGAAATGTTTTTGAAAAATGAAGAAGAGAAAATTAATGTAATAGCTAGAAGCGTACTTACATTTATATCTGAATGTTGTAAGCAGATCGTGAGTGATTCGCTCTCATCTGTCAATCTAAAAGGAATTTAAGCCCAGTTAATGAAAGTAGGTAGGTTTGAATTATGGATTAGACAGTTTTAGAGCGTAGGAGGGAAAACAGATATAGACACCCTCATCTTTAGATCATGGTATCATTAGATCATTGTAACATTAGCATAGAGCAGCAGAAGAAGAAAGCTGTAGCAGAGAGTTGTAGAGAAGAACCCATGTACAAAAGCTTTGAATTAATATATGAAGCTTTGAATCAGTCTCATGGTGTTATGATGTTTTCTGTGTAAACATTTTGAATGGTATGCTGATAGTTTTTTTATTCTCTCTGTTATACATTCAATTTAATACTGTGTTGAATGTATGATTTCATATTAAATGTTTGAAGTCTGAGAGAAGAAAGAGAATGAGTTTCAATTGTTTCTCTTCTTGAGAGAGAATTTCCTGCAATGAGTGCAGTGAAACGTCTGCAAGGATTGCATTGACAAAGGTTCAAAGTTTACCTCTGAAAGCTCAGGAGGGATACCGTTGTTCTCATTCCAACAGAAGTGCAAGTGAAGCACAGGAGCTATGCAAGGCATGCGTAGGCTAGCTGAGTCCTTAGAAGTTATTTACTAAGGTGGAAGGGAGAAAGACTGTTGTTGCAGAAGGTGCGCAGAGTCAAGAGTTCAAATACGTAGAAGTATTTGAAGGTCTGCCGCAAGGAGTGTGAGCAGAGGCCCTTTTTCGAGGCTTGAATTCACCAGATAAATCTCAGAAGAGGTAGCACCTTTGAAGTGTTCGAAGGAAGGTAGGAAGCGGAATCTTCATGAAGATGGTTAAGTTCTGGTGAAGGAACATTGGCTCATTCCATAGAGATTCTTGAGGGAAGAATCAAACAGTCGAATTTCTCTGTGGAGAATTCACAAAATAGCGAGGGTTGTAGGATCCAGGAGAGCGACGGGGAATTTAAGCATTGGACGAATCCATCCTTCAAGAGGCAGGATCCAATGTGGACCATTGATCATGACTGTTGGACCATCGAGATCCTTTCGTCATTTTAGGGGTTGTATGTCTGAAGTTTGGACGAAACCCCTGGTCGCTTGACCTCCCAAAGCATGAACTATATTATCGTGTGTAAAGGCGAGGAGAAAAATTTTCAGCTTTTTGGAATTTCAGAGTTCAGCATTTCAGGGGTCCTGATGATAAGGAGTCGGGGCATAGTAGAGAAGAAATCTCGAAGTCATGACCTGCGATAGAACTTTATGTGAATTTTTGGATTTAGGTAATTCGGGATTCTGAATATCAGAAGTCCTGATGACAAGGAACTAGGGGCCTTTGTGTTGAAAAACCTGGAGTTGTGAAACCCGTAAAATCCTTGAAGTGGAATTTCGGCATTTCGGGCATAGGGGTTTCGGCATGCCCGTTGAAAAGGATTCGGGACACTTCACATCAGAAATCCTGAAGTTGCGAAATGTGAAATATCTGTGAAAGCACGTTTCGACATTTTGGTGTTTTGGAATTCAGGAATTCAGGATTTGTGGTGACAAGTGTTTTGGGATTGAGAGTTTCGAACTCCCGGTACCTATAAGCCCAAAATAACGTGAGCCATTGGATCTCAAGGAAGGCTACCATCCATTGATTCCATAGAACGCATCGCTTCAGAAGTCAGGGTTTTGAAGTGATAGGGGAACGACAGTCGAAGATTGATTCAAGTTCTGAAAGCTGGGAAAGGTGACAGGTGGCTGGAATCCACGTCAGAGACCAAGGACAGCTGAGAAGACAGGTGGCGAGTCTTCATCAATATTTGGAGTCAGACTCCATTGACTGTTTTGGGGTTGGGGGGTTGGAGATTCAGGAAACCTCACATCAGGATTTGTGAAATTGCGAAGTCTGAAACCCCGAAAAGGTGAAAAACCCGTTGAGGAGCCAAAAAATTGATGAACGTGCCAGGATTCGGCTATTCGACACTTTAGGAGACAAGAGATTGGGGTTCCATGTTCTGGAATTTTCGAAGTCACGAAACGCGATACAGAAGCATAGGAGGACACGGCCAAAGACTTCGGCATTTTGTCATTTCGGGTTTTGGCAGGTGGAAGAGCCGAGAACCTCGACAACAGAGATCGCGAAATCGTGAAACCTGAAGTTCTAATTTAGCGAAATACGCAATTTCATTGTTGGTCAAAAGATAAGAGTTGATGTCTAGTGTTTTCTCACGTAGGATCAACTCATAAGGACCCATGGATACACTGTGAGTGTATGAGATATTCCCCGAGGGAAAAACAAGGAGTCAATTAGACTCAAGGGGCATATTTAGAAAGATCCTGTGCGGATCCCAGCCTGAGGGCAGGGGGTCTGCGTCATCTTACCAAAAAATTAATGAGTTCTTGGAGCCTTCTAGTCTTCACCTCCAACTTTGGATTCATCACCAACCAAGTTGCCACCTCCCTTTTTATTCTCTCCACCATCATTCTTCTCCCCACTTCATTCTTTTCCCCTTATTAATTGTCTCCATGATTTTTATGTGGGTTGATTTATACATG